>OZ010577.1:18941788-18976788 GCA_963932145.1 Acanthosepion lycidas
AAATATGAGCTGTATCAAGTATTTATAGAAGTTTAAATATTGGGAAGTGTTTTAACAGACAACAGAAAACATTACCAAAATCTGAAGGCAGATTGGAATAACAAAATATACTAACCAAAGACTAAACAAATATTAAGAAACAGGAAAATTTCATTAGAATCAAAGAAAAGAGTGTTAAACTAATATGTAATAGCAGTCCTGTCCTATTGTGGCAAATGTTGGACAATTGCCTCAAAGACGAAAAGGAGACTTGAAGCAACAGAAATGTGATTTTACAGAAGGATACTAAGAATACCACAGACAGAGCATTGGCATAACAACAAAGTTTCAAGGAAAATGGAAATAACAAGGACATTTGTATTTATGATCAGAAAGAGTTGAAATTTTCTAGGATACCCAATGAAGAAAGGGTGTTTGGAGTATTTGACACTCACATGATCTATTGAAGATAAGAGAGGCAGATGGAAACCATGAGTAACCTAGCTACTAAGCTTGTGTAAATGGATGGTAGAACAGGGACTAATAGTGTGTAGACAAACATTACTTTGAGCTATGAAGAATAGGAAAATGTGGAGAGCCATGATTACCGACTTCTTGAAATAACATAGAAGAAGGGCAGCATGGATTTCCTTTGCTGATTTTTTAGGCAGGAACTTGGAATATTACTTAATGCATGTCCATTATTGATCTCACTTTGGCTTTGTATTGTACTGGGCTTTCTTCATTATCTGCCATGTCGCTTCAGGATGTTGGCTATCATGGCTCTCCACAATTTCCTTTCCTTTGTAGCTCTTAATAAATTTTGTCTTTTTGCTATCTCTCCTAATTCTACTATCCATTTACTCATTAGATAGGTTATACATTGTTTTCCTCTCTCTCTTGCTTTCAATCTATCCTGTGAGTATTAAATTTTCCAAGTTTTCTTTTTTCGTTATACCCTAGAAATTTCAACTTTCCCTTTCTGATAAGTATAAGTGTCTTTTTTGTTTGCATTTTCTTTAAAACATTATTTTTGCGTATATGTTCCATTCATGTTATTCTCAGTATCCTCCTATAGAACCACATTTCTGTTATTTCAAATCTCTTCATCTTCAGGGTGATTGTCCAGTATTCACTGCCATATAAGGAAGACTGATATTACATCACAGGTCAGTAGTCTTCTTTTGTTTCTAATGAAATTTTCCTGTTTCTTAGCAAGACATCTTTCACTGTCCCAATGCACTTTCTGATTCCTGTGTGAAACATTCTGTCCACTGTTAAATCGGACCCATTCCTTACATATTCCACTGGTAAAATGGGTGTTTGACTCGGAAATCTTCTTCTATTTTGTGGAACAGACTCCCAACAGGATGCTTCACAAAATACGCATCTGCGTCCTGGTAAGACGATAAACTACGTCCAACAACAAGGTCAGGTTTTCAGGAGTGTGGAACTACCTGTTAATTGCTGGGGTTCCCAAATCCACCCTGACCCAGGGTGGTAGCACCTGTTAGGGTCCTAGCTATGGGCAAATAGTTGACTCCCAACCTGACTCAAAACACTATGAAAGTGTAAAAATATGTCTAATACCAAAAATACTTTGTAAATAAAATTATTACTATCAATACATTTTTGGAAAAAAAGATTACCAGTAATAACAATTTTGTCAGCATTAAATAACCCTTTCAGGTTGATATGCTTTAAAACAAAACAAAAACCAAACCAAATGCAAAATACTACAATCTTAAACCCTTCAAGTCCAAAATCAATTCATATCTATTCTCCATATTCTTATAATGTTCACTTCATTCTACTTCCTCATACATTCATATCAAACACTTCATTTAGTAATCCACTACCTTGATTGGCTCTTGGGCTTTGGATTGGGTGAACATTAATATGAAAAAATTCATAATAAAAGAATAAAAACATTTTCTTTGCACTTGTTATTGAATGAGCAGCCATTATGGGACAGTAGTATGCTCTGCTATATACTTACCCACTCTCTCACGTGTCAAACATTTTGTTATATCCGTGAGAAGACGTATTTCCACTGCTCTAGGGTGAGGTTTGCATGTTAAAGAAAAAGAACTGAAAAACTAAGAGAAATGGAAAAATGAGGAGAATAGATAAAGAGCAAAAAGAAGATAAAAGGATAAAGAAATAGAGAGTAATGCTTTATGATACCAGTGTGCTAACTCATGATCCAAAGTGAGTTACGCTTGTAAAAGTCCCAGTAAAATTAAGTGGTTGGGGGAGCGTGACGGTGAAGAATTTTTAATATATTTAAGCTATATTTTTTTTTTTCTTCCTTGTAGTGGATTATTAATACTTTCTGTAAAACAAAGATTCTTTTGCGGAAAAAACGGGTCCATTTAGTATTTTTTTTTTTTTTTGAGGAATAACACTTTTAAGGCGAGCAGTCATTACAATTAGAGTGCTCAATATTAAGAGACAGAATATTGATGACCCTACATGAAATTATAAACCTAAACCTAGTCAGAAAAAGATAAGTTCCACTTTTAATTTTATTTATTGTAATATTCTGTTTTACCACCCCTTTCTGGGGGATAATGCTTTTAAAGCAAGCAGTCTCTGGAATTAGTGCTCAATAACAATAGTAAAAAAATAAAAGATTACCTCCCTTATCTTTTATTTCATTACAGTTATTGCAACTGATTCTTAATATTGTGTACTTACTTACAAAGACTGTTTACCATAAAACTGTTATTCTGTTACCGAAAAATCAGAATTTTTAGAAAGAGGTTCTTGGTCAGCCCAAGAACTTTTCAGCATTCCTACATACATACATACATATATATATATATATATATATATATATATATAGCACGGTGAGTGCTTGTGATAACAATAAATATAAAATTGTTGTATCCTTAGAGGGGTTACAAATAGACAAATGTGGTACTTGAGTGAAAGGAACAGCAACACACGCATAGCTGAAAGAAATAGAGGTTTATTGTAAAAGACAATACACTACACTGAAAGACAGGGAATTGATTAGCAAGCTAGTAATTCCTGAAGCAAGTCCACCAGGTAATATCCTGTGCTTACTATATATATATCTACCAATATAGTCAGTCCACATATGCGATAGGGAGTGTGGGACATTCTATTACAGCAAGAATGAAAGAGCTAATATTTATATAATAATAATAAATATAAAATAATAATAATAAATATACATTTTGTTCCTCAGGAAGCAGGGCTGTGTGAACCGGGCAATAGGTGACATATATACAACATTACATACTATAATTTATTTAGCATCCTCTCACATAGATTGTAAGAATTAAAAATGCATCTTTTCTCACATTAGCTAAATTGAAAGGTCTTTGTAATTGATAATCTGGAAAATATTTCTTTGTCTTACATCGATAATAACTAAGTCTGCGTTAGAAGAGCAAACAGTCAATTTAAAAGAAATATTGTTAGGAAGATTATTTCAGGCTAACATTCTTAGTAGAAGTTTTATAACAACTAGGAGGGGATAAGCGACTATTTCAGCCACAAGGTGTGCCAACACTTGTGCTGATATTTATTAGCTTATCTTTGTATCCTGAAGTCCAAAATGAGTACGTTTGGTTTGGTTTGTTTTATGGCATATCAACCTCAATGGGTTATTTAATGCTGACAAAATCTTTATTGTTGGTAATGTTTTTCTTCTAAAATCTATTTCTGGGAATATTTTTTCTTGCAGAAATCTATAGCTGGTCATATTTTTTTCAAAGAATGTATATCTTTTTGTATTGCTGATATTTTTTTTAAAGTATTGATGATAATAATTTTTCCCTCAAAATTATTGCTGGTAATAATTTTTTTTTATAATGTATTTCTGGTATTAAAACCTATTTTTACACAAGTTTGGGTGTTAAGTATTTGCCCATAACAGGGACCCTAACAGGTGCTACCACCTTGGGTCAGGGTGAACCTGGGAACACCAGCAACTAAGAGGTGCTTCCACGCTCCTCAAAACCTCCTGATCAGAGGCCTTGCAGTTGGACATAGTTTATCGTCATACCCAGGATGACCAAAATGTGTAGGAATGGTGCAAGAAAAGTTTTGTTTATATTATTTTTATTCTTGAATGATTAGGATCATTTCTTCTTTAAAAGATGATTGAAGCCACTCTCAGGATGGTATGTCATTTACAAAATTAGTCTTTCTTCTCTTTTGATCTTTCAACATCAGCTATCTTTATATGATCATTTTATCATTCAAAATCATTCAAATGGAAAGAATATATTACTATCACATAAAAATCTCATTATGACCAAGCCCCAAAGAATTAGTGGTATCCTGGGTAAAACGTTAAACTATATCCAGCAGCAAGGCCTCTGATCAGGAGGTTTTGAGGAGCATGGAACTACCTCTGAATTGCTGGTGTTCCCAGGTCCACCCTGACCTGGGGTGGTAGCACCTGTTAGGGTCCCAGCTATGGGCAAATAGTTAACTATTACCAGCATTACTTTTTGGAAAAAAATTATTGCCAGCAATACAATTTTGAAGGAAATATATTACCAGAAACAGATTTTTGACAAAACAAAATATTACCAGCAATAAAAATTCTAAACCAAAGAATACATATTCTATTCATACGAATATATCCTAAAAATGTTGTTGGCATTAAATAACCCACTGAGGTTGATATGCCATTAAACAAAAAAAAAAAAAAACAATCTAAACCAAAGAATATATACTCTATTCATACGAATCTATCCTAAAAATGTTGTCAGCATTAAGTAACCCATTGAGGTTGATATGCTGTTAAACAAAACAAACCAAACCAAAGTATTAGTGACTTCTAAGTACACTCATTTTGACATGTCTTTTGCAACTGCTAATTATTACACATAATACTTTCAAATGCTTATAAAATACACCTTGCCAAGATATTTTCTTTTTCTTTATTCTAGCATTTGCTCAGGTGATACAGTTAGTCAAGACATTTGTTTTCTGATTGATTCTGCATTATTTTGATGTTCAAGTTTGTTGTCTAAACCTTAGGCGTGTTTTATATTCCTTAGGAAATAGTCAATACAATTAACGAAATTGTAATTCAATAATGCCTTAAGTTTATACATTTTTATGTTTCTTTCATAGAAAGATTTGATGAAAGGAAAATATTAAAAAAAAATTGAAAGCCAAATAAATAAAAGTATTTCTTTTCATTAGAATGGTTTTTGCAGACGATTTGTACAAGGAACTCTACTGAAAGGAATTTGTTTTGCAAACATAGACGAATATTTGAATAACCTTCTATCAAAGACCCAGTAACATTCAATGGAATATTCTACAATGGATGCAGCTGGATAGCGAGATGTATTTTTGGAAATTGTCTTTGAAAAACAAACTCCTTGAGAAATGTGGATTCCTAAAAGATCAGGCAAGACCATTTTTAGAAACCTGTTTTTTTTTTTTTCCTGGCTTTAATCTTTAGCTTTGGTCTGTCCTTTTGTAAGTGTTTTCTATGTAGCATTATTCTTAATTTAACTGTTGTCTCATTCTCTGAAGAATTCTGGATAGAGATTTAAGTTAGAAATCAAAGTAGAAATCATCATATTCAATGAATTAGTCACATGAGCATCCTCATCTTCATTGTGTAATATTATCATTGTAAATACAATAAAAATATGAGATTTATTGTTTTTGGACTGTGTCTATTAATATCCTTGTGAGAGTGTGTGGTTTTGGTGCTTTCTCCAAACATGGATCTCCTTGCAAGAATATAAGTGGCTGTCTGTCTTTTCCATCCTAGGCATGGTGTTTATATATCTCTCTGCCATTTGGTTGTCCCATGTGTGGACAACCTGAGCACAGCTGGGTCGACCATCTGTTTACATGTCGGGGGCAGCCCTCTGATGCACCTGTGTACTTTGGTGTGACACTAAGTACAAAATCTATTTTAGTATCTCTTTGAGTGGCCGAGTACTTATTGTCTTAAAACAATGGCTCTTTTTATAATATTAAATTAAATTCAGACCATTCGGTATTTCCTGGCATAAATCGCATTCCATTCTTGGAATCCATATTTTTTCATTGTTTTAATCTTTAAGGTCTGTTTTTTTTTCTAATTGTTTTTCTATGCACCATTATTATTTCTATCTGAAATTCTGGGATAAGGAGTTATCATTATTTACACAATTTATTGGGTTGGTGCATAATTATCAGGCGTTTTTGTAGGCAAGTTTTTTTGTTAATAAAAATTACTGTTTTATTTACTTTTTTGAATAAAAATATTATTTTTTTCAGGCTATAAAAATGTGTGTGAATAATCATACACTCTGGAATAATCATTTAAAAATGTTATTTTTGAATTGTTATGCTTCTTTTTTCATAATAAATATTGTTTAAAAAACGCCTGATAATTATGCACTAACCCAATATATTCACACAATTGTTCTTATCGTTGTTGTTTGTTATTACCACAAAATTTCAGCCATTATGCAACTTTGACCTTCATTAGGTGCATATTGGTTGAGGTAACCTGTAGGAAATTCAGAACTAAACAGATTATTTAATCTACTGTGG
Source organism: Acanthosepion lycidas (assembly GCA_963932145.1). Taxonomy (NCBI): domain Eukaryota; kingdom Metazoa; phylum Mollusca; class Cephalopoda; order Sepiida; family Sepiidae; genus Acanthosepion; species Acanthosepion lycidas. The sequence continues at coordinate 18,948,317 of OZ010577.1, forward strand.
GTAGACACTTCTCATTTCACTATGAATAGGGATATCTCATCTAGTTCTTATTTTTAGTACTACTCATTGCTCTCCCATTTCCACTGAGTTCAACTACAGACTGGGATTGAACTCACAACCACTATGTCACCTAATTCATGAACCAACACTTTAAACCACTAGGCTATTGTCTATTGTTTCTGCAGTTAAGTTTGTTGAATAAAGTGAAAATACTAGGCAAGGAAGAAAACTGAAGAGTTAGATATCTGAAAGAATCAGCACATATGCTAGGCTATAAGGACCCTCTTACCTTAGTTGGTCTAGCATAGAAATACATACAATATGGTAGCCACTAATAAACAAAGACATGGCAGCAAGTCTTCAACAGTAGCAGCAGTCACATTAATCAGCAGGAAGGTTAGGTTTAAAGCTCCAAGTTCACTACAGAAAATTGTCCTTGTGGTTTAAAGCATTGGCTTGTGAATTTGGTGACATACTAATTGATTTGTACTGTGGATATCAATTTTTTCAAGTCCTTTTCCCCCATAAGTTCCCTAAAATGATGTCTTCCTTATGTTAAGTATAAGTGTCCTTTTTGTTTCCATATCCTCTCGAACTTTGTCATTGCTCACATGTTTGATCCATGGTATTCTCAACATCCTTCTGTAAAACCACATTTCTATTGCTTCAAGTCTCTTCATCCATGATGAGATTGTCCAGAATTTAATGAATTCATTTTCTATCCATTTGCTGACAGTTTCGTTTCTGGATTATTTTGTGAGGAGAAACAAATTTGAAGGATTTATATCATATAACAATTCAGTACTCTTTTCTTTGTTTCTAATAAAGTTTTTCTATTTTTTAATACTGTGCTTAGCTTTAGGAAGAGATCTTTTGGATTTCAGTTTCACACTTTCTATCCTCTGTTAAAACACTTCCCAGATATTTACATTGTATTGTTTGATTTTTGTATCTTCAATTTGTAATTTGCATGTTGGGCTATTTATTTTGCCAACAACCTAACATTCTGTCATCTTGCAATTGGAGTTTAGTCCTTCTTTTTCACTTTCATTCACTACTTTGTGTAGGAGTTCTTGTAGTTTCCTTTCTATGTCTGCTATAAACTTTGTGTCATTTGTCTATCTTATGTTAAGATTGTGGCTGCCAATAATAAATCCTTGTAGGAATTCTAATTCTCTCAGGATTGCTTATCTTTAAAGGTCAAATAAGTCCAGTGAGAAGACACATTCTTTTCTTACACCTCTTTCTATTTTTGTATATTCATTGAATTCATTTTCTATCCATATGCAGGTAGTTTAGTTTCAGTATAGTTTCTGGTTTATTTCAAATATCCATCCCAAATATGTTGAGGTTACCTAGCAGTTCTAAAAATTCTTTGTGATGGACTTTATCAAGCACTTTTGTATAATCTATAAAACATAGGTATACATTCTTCTGCATTTGTATTGCTCTTTCTGATATCATTCTGAGCATAAATGTATTTTTGGATGGCATCTTCAGCTATCCCAATGCACATTCTGATTTCAGTGTTGCATTTTTTGTCCTTTGTGGAAACATTTCCTCAATTGTTGTACTTGTTTGATTTTGTTAGGATGCTTCTTTTGTTGACAGCCTAGCATTCTATCTCCTTAAAATTGATGTTTAATCCTTTTTTATTTCTTTCCTTCACTACTTTCTGTCAGAGTTCTTGTAGTTTCCTTTCTCTATATGCCATAGATACTGTGACATCTGTATATCATATGTTGCTAAGATTGTGGCTGCTAATAGTAAATTCTGATAGGACTTCTAACTCTCTTGGGATTGCTTCACTGTATAAGTTGAATAAGTCTGATGAGAAGACACATCCTTGTCTTATAACCCTTTCTGTTTTCCAAAATTTACTATCATCAATTATCTGAGAACTGCAGACTGAATACGCAGTAAAAAGAATACTGTAACTTTTTCACATACCTAACATAGTTTATTGATATAAACCTGGTTATTCTAATAATGTATTTCCTTATTCAAATCTTCTGTTCAGTATAAACATTCTTTTTGTTAACATTAAAGTTAGATTGTCCCTGAAGCAAGGATGAATACACATTTTGTATTAGTTTATTAGTGCACAATACATTAAAAATGAAAATAAATATTTTTGTAATTTTGAACCTAGTGTGAAAACTATAGATTTGTTTATTCCAGAATTTCCCTCAGAAGATAAGAAAATTCAAAATGCATTTCTAGGAAAGTCCCTCAGGGTCATCAATGATGTTCTTTTGAGAATTTAATTGTGGAAGTAAATTTAAACCAAATTTCAAACTCTTTTTATCAAAGATGAAACAAAATGGATTCTATATGAATTACCAGAAAATCAGAAATTGTATCATTTTCTTGTGATTTGATCATCACTGCTTATTTGTAAAAGACTCATTCCTGAAATATACCATTATTTGTGATGTAAAATAAATATTTTGTTAAAAAAATTTTTATTGTTTAAAAATAGTGTACTTTACTTACCTCTGCCAAAATACAATATTCCATGTCATAATGATATAGATTTTCTTCTGTTAGGATTTGGCTGTGAGAGAAAAGTTGAAAAAATATTCTATAAGAATTGGCAGAAAATCTCAAACTACCTCATTTTGTTCACTTGGTTATCACTGAAGAATTGGCAGCACATCTCAGACTACATCATTTTATTAGCTCGACTTATCACTGAGAAATTGGCAGCAAATCTCAGACTACCTCATTTTGTTAATTTGGCTTATCACAGAAGAATTGGCAGCAAATCTCAAACTACCCCATTTTGTTTGTTCAGCTTATCACTGATCAATTACAACAATGGAGCCACATAGATATGTGTGTCTCATTCACTTATGATGAAAATCAGGATCATTTGCGATAATCATAAATGCATATTTTGATCAGAAGAATTTTTTTTTTATAGTCTCGAGTTTTAGTTTTCTCTGTTCAAATCTAAAGTGTACAATTTAATATTTACATCAAGACAAGGGGGAAAAAGTTTGTTCAAATTCATCCATCAAACAAAATTAATTTTCTGTTTCTATTTTCAGCTCTTGTAAATTTGACATCTTGAAATTTGATCAAATTTTCTTGATAATCTTTTGATAAAGCCCAAATAATTTGACAGTTGCTCTTTTTTTCTCTTAATTAAACTTCAGTTTTACTCAAAGAAAAATTAATTGGCCATATGTCACGGTGACATTGCAACTTTTTTCTTTTGTTATATAACGATTTGTATATACTGAGAATTGCTGTGAAAATGTCTTCAGTCTGGTAACATTTTTAGATCAATTTTTTTAGCTAGGCTTCATCATTTTTCTTTTTGTTAATAAATTTGATGCCTCCACAAATTTAAAATTGTTAAAAACATTCAACATTTTTCAGCTATAGTATTCAACTGAATTTTTTCCCTAATATATGAATATCTTCTCACACATGTGGTTGTTGTTTGTGGATAAATTGGCCTAAATGTATGATGTATAGTCCCAAGTTTTTGACTTGCATAAGCTATCATTAGATGGAGGATAAGAAAAGAAAATCTGATGTGTTTTAAGAAGCAGATTGTTTCATTATTTTTGAAAGTGTTGTTATTTTTTAAAAACTTATTGAACACAGCCTGACACCTTAATTAATGTGACACCTATGTATAATGAATACATTTGCAAAAGATCATTAAATATAAGACAAAAATAGTTGTTCATTATCTCTCTATATCTCTGAGATGAGGTATTATGATTACTTACATTATTTATTTTATATTATTCAGACAGTTATCCTCATCTTCATTGCTATATTCACAATATTTCAGTCATTGTGTGCTCCAGCCTTCTTTAGGTGATTGGAATTTTGAACCCTTTATTTTGTCCACCAGGGTAGATCATTCTAGTTCCACGTATCATGCCTCTTTCAAACGTCTCAGTTATTTCCCTTTAACTCAACTCTCCAAGTTTTGGTTCACTACTACTGTGGCCTGGTATTGAACTCACAACTATTTGGGTCTAGTCACTGGATCTAACCAATGTCTTTACCTACGGGGCCATGTGTCGGTTCAAAATTCCCATCACCTGAAGAAGGCCAGAGTGTACAATCGCCGAAATATTGTGAATATGGCAATAAGGTTGAGGATAACAGCCCAAATAATGTAAGTAAAATAATTGTTGTTTTTAACAATCAGTATCCGTTAACAAACTTTTTAGATGATCCATGTCCTCTTTTGAGTGATGACTGATTAGACAGAAGATTTTCCTGCAGTAAATTATTATATCTTCCAGTTGTAGACTGGTTTCCAACCAAGGCTATAGGACCCAGTCTTTCCCAAGGGTATTTGCACATAAATGAACATAATAAACCCAACTGGAATTTGATCTCAGTACTTCAAATTCCTATTTCAAGCCATTATCCATTACACCACACCACCCATCCTGCATCTGTAAATAAAAGAAAAAAATGTAGGAAAGAAAATAATCTATCAGCAAATGATAGATTTTGTCAAGACTCTGAAATTTGTAACTTTTCTTTTTGTTTCCAAGATTTTTATCAAAAGTTTCCCTTTTATACTGGCTACCACTCAAGGCTAGAAGTGACTGCTATTTAACCCATAGCTGGAAGGAGAAGAAATGTATTCATGCCTTTCCAAAGGACAACATTGTGAATTAAATGGAACAGACAAGGACAGAACATCAACTCTACTCGCTTATTCCACTTTATACACAGATAACCAATATGCACCCACATGCCTATTCTTCCCTTACACCCTCCCCACATCTTTGATATTTGCTTATTAACTAAAATTTCAGAATTATATAGAATAGCATCAGTTAAGTGCCATATATCATACACACTTGAGTAATCATGTCTCTTTCAATTTATGACTGACAAGGCAGAAGATTTTCTTGAGTAGCTTGCCGTTTCTTTCTGCAGTAGATTGGTTGCCAACCAAAGCTATGGGACCCAGTCTGTCCTGCTATTCAACACACAGCTGGTGGGGAGAAGAGATGGATTCATACCTTGCCCAAGGGTATTTGTGCATAAGTAAATGTATGGTAGCCTACTTGAATTCAAACTCAGGTCTCAAATTTCTCATTCTGAGCTGATATCCATTGTACCACACTGAACATCCAACACATATTAAAAAAAAAATGGCTACCCAAATATACTAAATTTAAAATTAAGATTATTTACAAAGTGTAGGAAATTGATGATAAAGGACAATACTATTAGGTTGGTGCAAAAATAATATCGTTTTTTGACGTATTTTTAACATCAAAAAACGATATTATTTTTGCACCAACCTAATATTTCTTATCAGACTGGAGGAGACTGCATTTTATGAGCAAAATGGTTATCCTGCTACTGTAGATTACCAATATAATGGCATGTTTGGAGCACCTCGAGGTGGTGTAATGGTTAGCATGCTTGTCTCGCTAGAACAATTACGACTGAGTAGTGAGTTTGATTCTCACCGGGTGCCCCCTACTTACGGCCTTGTGCAACATCTAAGCTATGCTTGGAAAATTAATAGTGTGTTTGAATTTTGAGGTTGTGTTGCCATTTCCTGCTATGGTAACAGAAAACAACCTTTGCTAAAATTAATAATAGAACACATGCAATTGAGAGGCCTTGAAAAAGGAATGCAGTGGAAGGGGAAGTAATACAAATGAATGCTGCAGGATACTAATGGTTAAAGAGTTAGATCAACTAGTTATCCCAATAGGGTAGACTACAGACTTGTTGGTCTCATTTTATTGCACATATCTCTAATCACATTAGTTTTCAGTGAAAGAAAAACAAATTAGAAATAAACTGGGAATCATAAATCATTATTTCAAACTCCATCCAAATTAATTAAGAGAAATTAATCTAACAATCAGAATACAATTTTAGTAAAAAATGTTCTATTTGGTTAACTTTTTTATATGAATAAAATAGTGGATTAGTTTTTGTAAGTTTTTAAAATTAAATTACCTCCATAGCCTTATTGTGTTATGTGCCTCACCCCAGAATATACTTTTTACTTGGTTTGACATAGAAGAGAAGTCAGGCATATTGATATGTTGACCTGGGAGATGACCTCCTAACTCCTAAGTGCAGATCTACACCTTACAGATCCATGTTATCAACCCAGCTGTGTGAAGTGTGTGTACATGTGGAAAAAACCATATGACAGATATATAAACACTCACTGCTTACCCTTACAGTCATATTGCATTGAAACACTAGTTTGTGTATGATTACTGAAGTTCACCAACATTGGGCTTGGTCAGTAACTAGATTGGTTACCTGGTTCTCTAAGCTTGTATGTGTAGATAGTGTAATTCCAAGCTCAGAGAAACAAGTTCCAACTCCAGTCAAGTTTGTTATATTCACTTACATGAAAATACCCTTGGGAAAAGTATGAATCCACATCTTCTTACCCCCCAGGTGCTATGGGTTAATTAATAGGATTTTTATCAATAATTATAATCTCAAAACATTCTTACAATCTAAAAATATTTTCTGGCTTTAAATAACCTGCAAAAGATTGATAAGCCATGAAAATACAGATCAATCAAGCAAACCCAGAAAGAACACTCTCTTACATTACACATGAGAATGTAGGGTCCCCATTCAAATGAAGACCTCCGCTCCTTCAAGTCAACACACATACACACACTGGCCAACAGTACTTGATGAAGACTAGAGTTGCCTAATATGTTATGTTATATATGAAAGATTGTCTTGTGTTTTTATTAGTCATGAGAATATAATTACATTATTTATACATTAGTATGCTTTTTTTAAAAATTAGAATGTAGTTTGGTAACAAATAATACCTAATAATATCCATTTTGACTGTATATCCTATGATAACTATTAAAAAATGTTTTGAAGAAAATTGAAATTTTTATGAAAAATTGATAGTGTACATATTTATGGGTGATATTATACATGCATATAATATTATAATTACTTACTATTTTAAAAATATGGTCCCATTGCTATAAATTACCATGTTTCAAAACAGAAATTAGAATTTTAAATTTAATTATAAAATTAAATTTATCAAGTGATTTTTGGAATCTCTCTCATATATATATATATATATAGCACATGGAGTGCTGGTGTTAATAAAATGCTACTCAAATATAATATTGATTGTGTTGTTGATGAAACCCAGAGTTGTGCTACTGGTGAATGAAAATATATATATATATATATATATATATATATATATATATATATATATATATATATATATATAGAGAGAGAGAGAGAGAGATCAAATAGGAAATGTTTATCAATCTAACATGTTTCCCTTTTATTAAAGCTTCATCAGAGAATGAGATACAGAGAAAAGAAAGAAATTCTGGTATTTTTATTCATTAAGTAGGCATTTAACTTGTTAAGCAGCATTAGTATAAGTTATACCATGCTGAACTCAAGGAGATGCATCCTTTTAAAGCTCAAAAAAATTAGATTCCAAGCCTAACTGAAAAAAAAGTAAATATTGCTTTATGTATGTAAGTGAATCATCATTCAAGTTTGTTTATGTGGGATTATTTTTGTATAACTAATGAAAATCAAACAACACAAAAATAATACCAGAATTTCTTTCTTTCTCCATATGTTATTCTCTGATGAAGCTTTAATAAAAGTGAAACATGTTAGATTTAAAAACATTTCCTATTTGTTCTTAACATTTTGTTGAATATCAATCCATATTTGATCTGTATTTGACCCCAATTCACACACACACACACACACACACACAAACATATAGGGAAGCCAAACTTTCTGTAAAGTTAAACAAATTTTCCATCAACCATGAGATCAAATGTAGAACAAATAGCATGCAAAATGCAAGGAGTGTTGAACTTCAATCAAAGCATCTCTAACATAGTATATGGGTGAAGAGATAATGCCTTCAGTTGACCATCTGTGTCTAAGCTACAAAAAGTGACACATTCTGTGATAAAGTGCAATAAGGTAAAAGAGTTCAGTGCAAGCAAGTGCTATGCCATCGAGACAAACATATGTATCTGGCTATATTTTTGAGATGAGATATTGTAACTATTTACACTATTTATATTGTTTGGACTCTATTGCCATATTCATGTTTCAGCCATTGTTCTCAAGGGCACATGGCCCAGCAGATAGAAGCATTGGTTGAAGTAATCCAAAAAATAACTTGACCCAAAGAGTTGTGAGTTCAATACCTGGCCACAGATGGAACAAAAACTTGGAAAGTAGAGTTACTAAAGGGAATTAACTGAAATGACCAGAAAAGGGATGACATAGAATTAGAACAATCTGCCCTTAATGGATGAAATAAAGAGTTCAGTTCAAAATTCCATTGTATATCACCTGAAGAATGCTTTGAGTGTACAACAGCCATATTCATGTTGTGAATATGGCAATAAAGATGAGCAATAAAGACAACAGTCTGAATGACATAAACATAAGCACCTTTTGTTTAATTCAGAGATGCTATGAAAGGCCAGATAGTCATTTTGAATAATTACCATGATATAATGGTGCTTTCTTTTTGGCAACAATGATCAGAATAATTGTTACATTTCTTTAATAATCATTTTGCCCAAACACTCAGTAAAGATCAACTCATTGTAAGGACAGTTGTGGCAGATTGCACTCAGGTCAGAGAAACTAATTGGCTTCAACACTTAGAATTGTTTACTTGAGGCAGTACTATTACCATTAGCTTTTACTGCCACTCAGAATTTTCTTCAGTCAAGATGACCAGTTGTACTCTCAATGAAACATCTTGCCTGTTATCTGTTCATACCAGAGCTCAAGTGGAACTCGTATATGTAATCCATATTGCTGGAAAAATTGTTTGTTCCTTATGCTACTTCAAAAAATACCTGACTTCCTCCTCCTACCATGTTCTATCTTTACGAGATTAGACCAAAAAATAGAGTATTGCTACATAATCCTAACTTTGCGGCTTTGACAAAGTTCAAAAGCGTTTATATACCCTTGGGGCAATGAATTATTTTCAACCCCACAATCATTTTCTCACAGACAAACTATTGCAAGACTATCACTACTGTGTCGCTATTACCATGGCAGATCTTCAGACAATTTACATTCTTGAGTTCCACCTATTCAGACCTTTACAGCTTGGATCCTGCCATGCCAGGTTCAAATCATCCTCATTCCCTTTGTATTCCATTGGTAAGGAAGAAGTTCCTCTCAGCTTCTTTCTGAGAACCACCACTTTGTGAAAATAGACTCTCAAGAGGATGCTTCATTGATCATTGCAATCTTAACCTCTATCAGTTGACCAAATTTACTGGTGGTGACACTGACGTTTTATCCACTGACCTGCAACTCTACTAACAGTTTCATGAGTGGTGTTCTTTAAAGATATGGTGAATAATGACTCACCATTTTTTGTCATGCTATTGCTTTAGCTCCTTTTATATTCTTTTTTTTTTTCTTGAGGGAACTTGTTTTGTAAGTCTGATTTCATGCTCACAGTTCCTGCTCTGTGAGCAATTTCTTTTTTCTTTATTTTTACTCTCTTAGTATTCATGTCCAACTGACAGATTTTGATGTACAGTGAATCAAAAAGAGATCTTGTTTGATGTAGAGTTTAACATGATAATTTTATATAACTTTATAAATTTGAGAGTTCATTTTATGAAAACTACCATAAATCAGTATTTTTTATGGAAATCATGTTTTCTTAATTTGGTGGTGTTCACATTTTCACAGACATATTTCTTTTTGTTGCAGGTGAGTGAACAGTTTAATATTGTAAGCAACTCTTCTTATAAAGTAAGTCACTTCAACTATTGTAAATCTTTTCCAAAAAAAAATCTTTTTTGTTTTGTTTTTTTTGTTTTTTTATTTTTTGGTTTCAGGAATATTTAATTCATCTACCAGGTTTCATTCTGAAGTTGAGTTTCCCTTGTAATAATAAATCAGTTATGCCATCTGAGAGTTGATCCTTCCAATGAAATCTTATTTCAAAGAAATCTTAACCCTACTATTTGAAAATTGATCCATTTTATAAAAAGATTTATCAAATAAAAAGAATAAGTTCTCATTGCTTGTTGATCATTTAATAAAAAAACCTTTTTAGCAATTAAGAATAAATTTCCCCTACTGTCTCAAAATAGATCATTCCAACAAAGTCCTTTTCTAAATTAATAAAAATGTTTCGACTGTTATATGAAAATAGATCATTCCAATGAAACTTTTTTATCAAACGACAACACTTTTCATGCTCTCGGAAAATAAATCACTTACATTAAAATTAAACAACAAAATTATAGGTTTCTTGTACTAACTGAATGTAAATAATTCCATTGAAATATTTTAATCAAAAAGTTTTTCCCTGCTACCTGAAAGTAAATCATTCCAATGAAACCTTTTTGCCGTTAAAAGGATAGTTTTCGTTTTATGTCTGAAAGTAGATCCTTCCAAGGAAATCTTTTTTCAAATAAAAGTTTTCACTTGCTATCTGAAAGTAAATCATTCCAAATAAGGTTTTTTTTCAAATTGTATAAAACACTTATCGGTTATTTTATATGGGAATGAGTACTTCATTTTCAAATAGAGTAATTGATACTTCATGTGGCACAAGGCCAAAGGGGAAATAGGAAAGGCTGCTTGTCACTGTCTATCCTAAAACTAGCTAATCTGATTCACAAACCATTTATTCTTACAATTGGTTCAATCCCAAAAGAATCCATCCATCTTTGCCCAATGCTACTTCATTCACCAAAATACCACATATTTCAAATGCAGACGTGAAAATAAATTCCTTCTGCACTACCTACAACCACATCATAACCAAAAACACTAATATCACCTAACCTATTTCTAATAAACTTCATCCTAAATAACCGAACATAGAAAAAAAAATAGACAAAACAAATAAATATGCAAATGAATAAAATAATTTATATTTTTGTAAATAAGCAATCAATTACCATACATAACGCAAGCCTAACACAATGTATGTTCATTTTTGGTTGTCTTTGAAAGACGCTAATAGATTAGCAAAAACAATCATTTGAACAATTTTTATATAAACTATGTCTAAAATGAATTCTCTTGTTTGCACACAAAATCAACATAAAAAAAAACTTGACAGAAATACAGTCATTTTTTATGAAACTCATATATATAAATTGATATCATTATATCTATCTTTACATATCTTTATATCTTTCTTCTTTTATGAGCCAGGTCCCTTCATATGAAGGCGATCATGGCTCTCCACTTCACCCTATTCCTTGTAGTTCACAATATGTTTTGTCCTTTTGCTCCTTCTCCCAGACCCTGTTCTGTCAATCACTTGCTTAAGCCCACTAGGTATGTCACGTATTGCTTTCCCTTGTCTCTCTTTCCTTCTATCTGCCCTGTGAGTATCAGATTCTCCAAGCCCTCCTTTCTTATTACATGTCACAGAAATTTCAGCTGCCTCTTCCTGATGTTAAGTATAAGTTTCCTCCTTGTTTTCATTCTCTCCAAGACCTCATCGTTGCCCACATGTTCGGTCCATGCTATCTTTATCATCTTTCTGTAGAATCATAGCTACATCTCAAGTCTCTTCTTCATCTTTGAGGAGACCATCCAACATTCATTGCCATAAAGGAGGACAAATATCACGTAGCAGAGTTCAGTACTCTTTTCTTTGTTACCAACGAAATCCTATCGTTTGTAATACTCTTTTGGAATGTGTTTTTGGCCATCCCAATACGTCTTCAGATCTCAGTGTCACATCTTTACATATCTTTATTCTCTTTCTTACTATGCAAGACATAACAGTTTTGTGCCTCCTCTTCTCCCACTCTCCCCTCATATTTCATGCACTTGTTGAGGATCAGAAAAAGAACAATTTGTACTTACTGGCCTGACTTAAAATGATTTAGGAATTTCCTTCAATAATCTCTGGCCTATTTTTTTTTCTGCCAGAAGCCTAAAGCTCTTATTCTTTAAAAACTTTATGAATTTTTCAAACCTTTAGACTTTAATTTTCTTGGCCAAATTATTATTCAGACCTCCCTCACTATAACATTGACGTTATTCTTTTACTCCTTTTCTGACTTTGATCAGAAAAGGAATAAAAAAAAAAGTAAGAGAAACTGAAAGCCTTTGCCTGAGGTAAATTCATTTGTCCATAATGAAAAATAAAAGATTGAAATTTCTTCAGAAAAGAATTAAGTTTATGTCAAGAAATCAATTCGAAACGGACAACAAAAGAACATCAGAAGAATATTTTTTGAAGGGGCCATATGTTTGAAAGAAGGAAACTGGCAGGAACAAAGGAAACTTCATTTTCTTGGGGCAAAAGATTTTGTTTTCCTTTGCTTTAAAATGATTTTGAAATTAGTTTCATTCTATCTTCTGCTTTTGAAATTTTCTCTATCTTAAGGCAAACCTGAATAGGCATGTTGCTAAGTGGTTAGAGCACTAGCATTCTGAATATGAAACCCATGTTTTAATTACATCATATTCAATTAGTTAGGGAGGAGACTTTTTGGTTTCATCTGTCCATAATACTCTTTCCCAATACGATTTTTCTGAAATTTTCCTGTAACTTTTACCTTCTTTCTAGAGCTTAATTTATTCTTTTTGCGAATTTGTCAATTCTTTACCTCTTGCCATGATGGTAACCTTCTTGCACGAATATCAATTACAGAATGTTCTGTTTGTATTTTTTAGGCTAAAAATAACTACTGATAAAATTATTGAATATTCCACTTGAATAACCTAGAGTATTAAAGTAATTTAAAAGTTTTAAAAATTGAAATTTGCATTGTACAATTATTTTTCACTATTAAAATGAATAAATTGGATTTATTTCTATTAAACCTAATTTTCTTTCTGTTTTCTATGCATATTTAGTTATTATGCATCTGTGTACAGTTAATTATATGTAATGTATGTTTATTCATTAGTTGGAAATACAATAAATTAAACATTTCTATGTGTACGAATATTTGTTTTTTTCTATTTGAACAAGAGTTAACATTTTAAATATAGGTCAATGTTAATTTTCAGCCATTTTTAACTTCTGTCTACACTTGTATGTATATCTAGTCATCCTGTTTCTTCCTCATTTCTTGTATCCTCCTCACTACTTTGATTTTTCCTTCCCTGTTTTTTTTTCTCTCTACCTCCCTTTTAAATGGCTTTTTCCTTAGTTGCTATTTCCCCACCTCTTTCTTCCTATCACTTTTAATTTAAAACAAAAATGTTACAATTCATTTTTTCTCAAACGTCTTGGTATTGACAACCTCCAGGTTATTTCTCAAGGAGCAAAATGATCATCTAAATGGGGTACAATTGAATTTCATTTACATGTAATTTATATATATATATATATATATATATATAATACATATATAAGAGAATGTAAATTATTAAATAGAGGATTCCTTAGGCTCTGATATGAACCCAGGAATCATAAATGATTATACTTCTTTATTTGTCAGTTAGTCTGCAGTTTTCAGTTGGTATCCAGATGATTTCAGCAATTTCTGTTCTATCAGTCATTTCTCTCAAAATAGCCATTTCTATGTGAAGTCTCTTATCCAAAATTTGTATTGATTAATGTACTATATCATAGAAACAGGAATTGTTGATTTTAAATATAATTTGTAGATTTTATTATTATCTTCAAGTTGCAACAGTTCTAATAAAAAATTCCTTTAAAAAAAAACATATTCTGCTGCATCAACCATGGCTAAAGTTTCAGCTGCTATAGTATTTTTGACAACTCTTCTAATACATTTTGGTTGCCAAGCAATGGGTGTATATCTATTGATACTTCCTATCAAAAAAGTATATATCCTCCTTTTGATCCACCATCAATCAAATTAGCAAAAGAGGCATCACTACAGGCAATCATTTTTAAGTTTTCTAGATTTCTTAAATTTGGAATGTCTATCTGGGGTTTTTCCTTTTTTGCTTTCTTGACTACTCTATTTGCTTGTATTATACAGTCTACATTTTTTGGTTTAATACAGAATTAAATCACTAACATCATAACTTAGATCAGGCCTGGTCTGTGTGGCTAGCCAATTAAGTTGACCAGTCAGCTGCCATGTCACTGTTACTTCTGTTGTGGATATAGTGTCTTTCAAATTTCTGCCTATTGGGATATGTTTAAACTTTTTTACATATTCATTCTGTCCTAGTTTGATATTATTTCCATTTTTCTTTGTTTAATCCTATATATTGGAATTTGGCAATTTCTTCAGATTTGAATTCAAATAGATATTGTTTATAACTTTCGTCTGAAAGATTTCTGTTCCTGAAAATCAAAAATAATCAGCATGGGCAGCAATTATACCCTGAAGTTGGTTTCTAAAATGTCATTTAAATATTGCCTAGTCATATTTTGTAACTCCCACACTTAATTAATTCATCCCTGAATGCCTTTTACCAGGATCTTGAAGCATCAGTCAAACCATATACACACACACATATAGAGATCTTCCAAATATAACCTGAAGATACACTGGCCTTTTTTTGGAGGAGTCAAATAAACCAGTCGGTCTGCAGTTTTTATGCCCATGGATTTACACATCCAATGGTTAGATGCCATTATTCCCAATACTGTGCATAGACCTTCTTTAAAGCAAGTGGAAGAATCATTTCTTACATTGCAAGCATCTTTGTGCTGGAATCTCCAAGCTACGAGTATAGCTTTACAAATCTGTTTACCATTAAAACTTTTATAAGTATAAACCCATCTTGTGGTCAGGAATTTGTATGTAAACTTTATTTTCAACCCAACTTTGAAGCTCCTTCTTCCTTGCATTTTTCAGGTCATCATTTGAGAAGGAAATCATATTTTCTTCATTGTAAGAAGTGTTTTTATCTTTTCTCGTTTGCTCAACCTCACTTGCTTACCATTCTGATACTCCATGCTCATGTAGCGGTTGCTATGTTTTTCCATGCCCATATTTTATTCGCCTGTGATTGGCTAATAAATCACTATTACTTTTATATAGGACAATTTCGCCATCGGAGTTGTTTCTTTGAATCCTTTGGTTTTGAGATTGCTTGCCTGTTCTGATAGTACGAGTGTAGTGATTGGTTAATTTTTAACCAATCACATATTTTAATGCAAAATTAAGTTTTCTCGCATTGCTGTGGGAGCCTACCCTTTTTTCTTAAAATGGGTGACTTTTCGCAAGTCGTCAGTAAGATCCCGTAAGATTCCAGCCATCAGCACAAATCCACAATCTTACTCATCACATTTCAAATGCACACACAGACACAGGATTTTGTAATATAAACTTACACTTCTCTCTGCGACTTTGCCAAGTTCAATCAACTAGAACTCTGTTGATTCAAACTATTCTATAACACAACACATTTTTAATTAATTGTATTCTTGTTTTATTTATTCTTAACATGCAAACTTTGCTTTAATATTGATTTCTGAACATTTTTCTCTCAAGAGAACTTTCTTCGGACAATTAATTACAAATCAATCTACAATTAAAGGGGAACAACTTCTTTCCCTTAATCTATACATTGAACACAATTTTATTGTATGGTTGTTCCTATATGTTATTTCAATATATATTTGTTGATTAACAATTTGAAGTTATTGTTGTTTACTTGAATCCTGTACATTGGAAATATCATCAATATAAATCGTATTGCCGCCACAATTGAATCCTGCACGTGGTGGCCATTACAATCAAAGTCCAGCCAAAGGGGTTCACCATGTTCCATAATGACATTCATTAAATATTTATTTCTTCCTGTTGCTTTGCCTGCCCTAATTAAGACATTCAATTTTCTCCATTCTGAATTATTATTATTAGCAAGCTTGCACTTAATAGTTTGTCCTGGTTTTGAGGGCTTGGTTTTCTTAAGAATGGAGTTTTGTTTGGGTGGTCTGCTCTTTACTGTCACAGTTTGATAATGTCCAATATTTTCATTTGGGCTTTCTTCATCTGTATCATTTTCTTCAAAAATTGATACTTTTGAAGTTTTATCAGGTCCCTTTTGTAAGGTGTTGGGCATTGTAGAATATTAGTTAGTTTGCCAGTGGTCTAACACGCAAGTAGGCAAGTGTAGCCAAAGCTAATAACTCTAGAGTCATTTCAGTCAGAGAAATATATGGGTGAATAAAGACCACTCATGCAAATGTATTGGGCAGGTCCATTCTAGCAAAATGGACCAACCTAACTGGTGTATTAGGCACTCTCCTATAAAATGAGGTGAAATTAGCTGGCTTGCTTTACAAGTAAACAGAATAAGGCAGCCATGTTGACAGGTAAGTCACTTGACTTCTACAGGCATCTGTTCCGTTATTTTACCATCTTCAGAACTTTGATATGCTTCAAGGGTAAGGGACTAAATGGGATGGATGCTCTCTCACATATTTACCACCATATTTAACAAGTACCTGTTATGCTCCAACTGTATGACAGTTCTAAGCCATCTATCACATATGTTTCTTTTATGGAGAACCATATCACCATTTTTGTATGACGGCACTATATTTGTTCAAACTTGGTGACAAAGTGCGCTTCTTAGTTTTTCTGAAAACTCACATTCTATGAAATGTTTCCTGGCAGCTTGAATTGCATTGAAGTTGTTTGCAACAACTTCACTGGTAGTTGTTGAACCCTCTACCTATGCCATTGTCAGTGAGGATAAATACTGGAGTGCCAAAATATGTTATCCAGTGTGTGAATATAGCACTAAGAATGTCAGAACTTTCCTTACTAGGAATTCTGACTCCAACACTGTATCTTATATCATAATCAGTTAGATGCAATATTTGTTTTCCATTAATTTCTTTTATATCCATGGCAATGCTTTCATTAAAATATGATCCTAATAAGAACCCAACAATGGGCTTGGCTCCAGCCTTTTTGTATAATCATGTGAATTAAGTTCTTGTAAAATTTTTATGAATTCAGGGTCTTTTATTCCAGCATTCTTAACTGAATCACACAATCCTTCAGTATCTGTCTATATTTCTGAGATGAGGAATTATGTACATTATTTACATTATTCGGACTATTGTCCTCATCTTTGTTGTCATGTTTATTACAACGTTTTGGCTCTTGTACACTCCGTAGTTAGAATGTCAAACTGAACCCTTTATTTCGCTCACTGGGGTAGACTGTTCTAGTTTCATGTGCCATGTTTTTAATGGATGTCAGTTATCAGTTATCTCTTGTTAATTTCTCTCTGAACGTTCTCCACTGCCTTAACTGGGTATTGAACTCACACTCTTTGGGCCCTGTCACTGGATCTAACCAACACCTTTATCCACAGTGCCATGTGTCCTTGAGGAGAACTTTCAGAGGGAAATTAACAGGATAATAACTGACATCCATTAAAAACGTTGTAATAAATATGGTGACAAAGATGAGGTACAATAGTCTGAATAATGTAAATAATGGATCATACAACTTTCTACTACTTGGATGGCTGAATCGTCAAGAAAGCAAAAAAGGAAAATGTAATTTTGTTGCAATTATATTTTTTTCTGATCTGTTTTTGGTAGTAATTTCTTTAATGAAAAGTATTTGATTAAACATATCTCAATCCAGTGGAAGTCTGGTAATAGATATATGATAGTGACCAGACACGGTACATCACAGTGGAACTTTTATGGCATCTTTGCTCAATTTCTGAGTCCACAACATCAGTAAAAATACTGACATCAATGCCAGCAATGACACATTGTAGAGTAACTGTGAATGATGATTTTATTTTCTTTCTGTCAACGAACTTCTCCTTCCTTCTTAGATATTTATTTATTTTTTTTTTGTTGTTGTACAGGAATGGTTTCCAGAAAACACTCATACCATTGAGATCTACAAATGGTGGCAGAAGCACCACTGTCTAGAAATGCTGAATAAAGTGACTCACCCAAAAATGTTTGACTATTGTTTTCCCGCTTTTGCTGACTCATATCATCACAATGTTGGTTACAGATATGTAGTTGTCCTTTTAATTCCTATCCTGCTTTGGTGCTATCAGTGTAAATACAATTGTAACTTCAGTGGAATTTGCAGCCACATGTAAATCATTTGGTGGTATTGCCTTCAAGTTCAAATGAGCCTGAACTTCTGCCTCTGTTACCTCACCAACTGGAAAACAGAGAAAGACATCAGTTTTACAAGTGACCATCATGTCTTCCTGGCTATTTTCATTGTACACCCAATCCATATCTCTCTTTATCACAACTGGTGCAGTATTTGTTGACAAAGCATTGGAAAACTGTGCATAAATTTTTTGGTTAAGTTGTTTGGATATTGCAGACAGTGTTAATTCCTGATGATTGCTTTTATTAGTCACTCATTTTCAACTCTCAGATTCACACATTTTAATGCTCTATAGGCAAATACCAGTTCTGGTAATTGTATTTTGTGCTCCTTTAATTTTGTGACATGACAGTCGAAGTTAATTAGGTAGTTGTTTATTGACATGTCATTCTGTATTCGATACTGTTCAGATGACTCATATGTCATAAAAGCCGGCTGGTTAGCATCCTCTAAAAAAAGCATATCCAACTTTTCGTATTATTTTTCCATTCCATCATTGGCATATAATGTAGAAAAGTCCAGTTTCTATATGGCCTCTCTGGCTTTTCCTTCCAGGGATAAAAATACTATGGGTGCAGGGTAAGGTTTGACAATGCAGATAACAAGTTCCCAAACTTGCCTTTCTTTTTTACAAGTGTTGTTTTTATCCATGTTTAAAATAGGTGGAGGAATAAATTTGGCAGCTATTTTGTTGATCGATGTGCTCTGCTACCAATGTAAATTCAAATTAAAAGAACTCTGACACATAATGGAAAGATAATCTTTTATTCTGACCCCTATATTCTCCATGTGTGTACCCTGTCTAAAATAGCTACTCAGCCCCTTCCAGGTAAGCCTCTCCTTTTCCAGTTGAAGAGTTGCCAAGGGGAGCAACTCATGAAGATTAACAAACTCTATACTTCTAACATCTCCAATTTAGATCTGAAATTTTATTCACTAATTATTTTTTTACCTCTCCCAATTGGAGTAATTAAGTTCATCTATCGTCTGGTTCACACTCCTCCCTGGTCTTTTGAACAAGAGTAGAGGTTTATCCCTTGGTTCCTTTTAAAGTCTACTTCCACACTCTACTTCTAATGTCACCAACTGAACTCTGAAATGTTATTCATTAATTAAATTTTGACCTCTTCAAAATTAGGGTTAGCTGTTATCTTTCCTGCATAGCCCCAAGAACTTCACTTGCTCTTTTTTATGCTCATACAAAACCATACAGGACATTTGATGAGAGTCCACATCAAATATTAAACTTACATCTTTTTTCAAGATATCGAAACTAAAATTCTAAACTATAATTTTGGAAAATGAAAATTTCACTAAAATGTGCTGGAAAATTGCCAAGTTTTTATGTGAAATCCAAAAAATAGGAACTTTAAGCAAAATGGTTGCACTAGATGGAGTAAAATTGTCAGTTTAATCCATATCCCTTTTGCATACTTTTAAATTGTCACCATCTTGTTTTCTATAAATCTAAACTATAAACTATTGTAAAGAAAGAATTTCATTGAAAAATTCCCAAGCTTTATCTGTAATCAAAATATGTACTTTAAGCAAAATGGTGGCACTAGATGGAAAAAAAAGGTGTCAATTTATTTTATTCTTTTCTTGTTCCATGGCTACTTTCCATTTATCTGACTTTCAAAGGACTAATTCTTAAAAATTCTTCAAGAATAACAGATCAATATTTCTTATTGATCTGTTATTCTTGAAGAATTTTTCCTTTCTTGTCTTTCTTGGTTGTTGTTTTTAATGATGTAAAAATACAAAGTTATTTCAACTTTCTTGCAGTTCATCTTTCAGAACTGCTTTGAATCAAGTCAAAAATAAACAAAAGAATATTTGAAGTTTCTATAACTTTCTCTTTAGTTTGTATGGTGACAACAAATGACATGGCCTGTTTTACATATTTGTATAATGAAAGTTGAAAATATGGATTAAATCTGACAGAATGATTAAATAAGGCAATAACAAAAAATCTTTAAAAATTGAGCATATTTTGCTGATTAATTTTGCTTCAGAAATGTTGTGGAAGTAGAATAAAGCAGATTTATATTTCAATTTTTAAGTTCAATATTGTTTTGTTTACATTGGTTTTGTAACCAACACATTTATCTTATTGTGTTAGTGTTTATGTAAGTACCAATTTTAGAGTGGATATAGAAATCAAGATTGTACAGTTTCATGTTTTAGTGTGACATTCAGACATGTCTATTTTGTTTATATCAATAAATGCTCTATCTTCAATAATGAGCACTCTCCCTCTATTATTGCAGTATCATGAGTCCCATAACTTATTAGGTTCATAAGTGCACCACATGTACTGAAGCCATGACAGTATTGATGTGTCTAGGACAAGACAGCCAGATGGAATCCAGTCCTCTCTGGGCTGTTTTTGAAGTCTGAGCATTCCTTCTCCTGGACTGGTTGCCACCCTAGACTAGAGAGCCCAGTCTGCCTTGGTATTTAACCCCTAGCTGGGGGTGAAGAAATGAGTCATCTCTTTCAAAAGGGCATTGGCACAAAAGCAAGCACAACAGCTTCAGCTAGACTTTGAACTCAACAAGTATCCCACTTTCCACACCAATGGCCACATACAGTCAAATGCTTTTCACATATACACACACACACACAAACACACACACATATTAATATATATTTTGGCAGCAAACTTTCTTTGAAACATGTTTCATTGAATACAGCCAACAAGGAAGACTGAATTAATTTTTTATTAATTTTTTCCAGCATCCTAACATTTTTCCGTTCTGTTGGAGTTAAGGAATATAAAAATTGTCATATATTTTTATTGTATTCTTTTTAAATTATGTTTACGTTGTTTTTTGAAAAAGGAGCATTTATTCAAAGCTCTCACCTCCGTGTGCAACTGGAATTCATGTGAGCCTATTTCTATTTTTCAAAAACTTTCAATATTCCATTTCTACTATTAAAAAAATATACGGTTGATGGTAGGAGAGAATTGTTTGATATATAGGGCTTCTCAAATAGCTAGATGATAATATGATTATATATATATATTTTATTACCAGTGTTGTGTATTTTATGTAAGAATAATTTTATTTGGTTATCAGTGATTTAGTTGGAAAAATTATTGTTGACTAATGTTTGTATTATGAATTTTAGTTCACTCAGAAATATTCTTTGAGAAGAGGGACTTTAGTGTCCTTTTTCCTGAACCCTGTTCTTTTATTGTCTTTTCTCTAAAGTCTTCTCTTTCTCTTCCACTACTAGTAGACCTCCTTGCATCTCAATGGCGTTATCACCTTGCCTGGGGTGAAATGATTAAAAAAATTATTTTTATTGCATTTTTCCAGTTTTCAAATGTGATGTTGTAGATAAACTGTCCAAAGTTTATGTTTTCTCTGTTTTGTCTAAGTACTTTTGATTGTCTCAGTCATTATAAAGAACCAGGTGTTGTCAATTGTAGTGATAAACAAGATCCCATGGCTCCATCCAAATATGTTTACAAAGTTGAAATTTAAAACTATCCAACAAGATGTTATTTTCAACGGCTAAAACAATCAAGATGGCACTGGAAAAGAATGTATCAAATGTTAGACATATTATTATTTTGTATGCATATCAAATATTTTATATATATATTTCAAGATAACATCTCTCATGGTGAAAGACATTTTATTTAAAGTAGGTTGTTTCGTTTGCCTAATAATATCTTGTAAAATGTTGAGCCTTTCCTTGCAGTGGATGATGTATAGTATTTTGGTATTATGGGCATACTAATATTTGTCTTATGTTGATAGTTCTATTTCTGATGTAATCTAATCTAATATATATATATATATATATATATATATATATATATAACCACATTTAATACTATTCTGGATATGATCAGAACCAAAATATCCATAACAACAACAATTCTGAAGCAGGCAAATATAAAATAAACTATGACAGCTATTTTCCCCATACATTGGGGAAAGTTCCAGAAATTAAAAAAAATGTACACCCTTGTGCAAATTAATTGAAACAACTGCTTTAGTTTCCTTTCTTTCACCATACAGTCAGTTTTAGACCCACTGGAGTGACAGGGTCTAATCATTTTCTATTTTTTCCAAAAATTATGTCATTTACAATAGTGTGCAGTAATATGAATCTTTTTCGAGGTGTATGATGGAATTTGTTTGGGCTTGAAAAATATTGCGTCTTCCGTGATTGTATCAGATTTTCATCATACCTAGACACTATTGTCTTGACTGTCGATTAGTTGTCCTATGACCATTGTCTGTGATGGACTTTACTCCAAGGAAGTGTATGAAAATTGTAATGCTGCAAAAACACACTGGCAAGCCTTACCAGTGAGCAAATCAAAGTACTATTGACTGGCCCGGAAAATCTCCTGATTTAAACCCAATCAACAATCTGTGGTCAATCTGCAAAAAATGTTTTTGTAGAATGGACATACAAAATACTAAAATGTGCACTAGGTTGTGTTTCATTTAAAAAAGACAAAAAAAAAGTAAATAATAATGGTATTATTTGTTTTGTTTCGATTAATTTGCACAAGGGTGTATCTAGGAATGTAAAAAAGATATAACACATAACAATTTGTCAAATACATTAGTCAGACATAGAAATAAGTTCAACTATAACTTTGATCTAAACAATGCCACATATTAAAAGAGAAAAGAACTTACTTATTCCTCATTGACAATAAGGTAATCTTGAATGAACTAGAAGTTCTACCAGAATTTATTACTGGCAAACATAATCTTCACAATATAGGATATTCAGATGACACAGTGTTAATAGCAGACACAGAAAGCTAAACAAAGTATTAAGAAATGGGAAAATTTCATTAGAAACAAGTAAAACCATACCAAACTCTGATATAATATCAGTCCTTCTATATAGCAATGAGTGCTGGACAATCTCCTCACAGATGAAGAAGAGACTTGAAGCAAAAGAAATGTAGTTCTACAGAAAGATGCTAAAAATACCAAGGTCATGGACAGAGAGGATATATGAAGTTTTATGGAAAATGAAAACAAAAAAGATGCTTACTGACATTTGACTTCATCATGTAACTTCAAGATATGTGTGAAATATTTGACAAGGTACTGCAAATGCTGAGTCATTGTACAGATGACTAATCTGTTCACATTTCTTGGTAACTTTTTGTCATTTATATGTTCCCCAGAGTTGACAGTTGTAGATAAACATCTGACAGTAATATTACACTTTATAAGATTTAACCACTAAGCTACTTCATATCTAAAGTCAGCAATAGATCTTACATTGTCATTAATGAACTGTTCAGCTTAGCAAATATTTATGTACCAGAATTTAACATTCCTAGACTGGTTTAATGTTTGACTTGTCCTCGTGTCTCTGATGCAATATATACGAAACGCTGACCTATCAGCTTGTGATTCTTTATTGGATTAAAAAGTGCTAATCACACCTGCATTGTTACAAAATGTCAACAACAATGTGTGACTCAGAATACAAGGCTGACTTCAAAAGTAATGCTTGTTTTGTCCAAGTTTGTCACCTTAATTAATTTCACCTGTGATATAATTCAGTCTTTATGCTTCACTAGTTATATGATTTAAAAATAAGTAATTCTTGAAATATGTATCACCATAAAATTTTATTTCAAGAACTAAATTATATATATATATATATATATATATATATATATATATATATATATATATATATATATATAACAGCAAAAATTTATTCTGTAGAAATTTAAATAACGTGGAATTCCCTACATACATTTTAAATATTCATTGTAATCAGGAAATTTTCTATACTGATGTGAAAATGAAAAAAATGTTAAAAATGCAAAGCATATTATTTCAAAGTGGTTAAGTGTTTAATGAATTTGAGGCAATATCAACAAATAAGACATTATTTAATTATTACAAATGTGTGGGTAGGGATAACAACTCAAATGGAGTAATTTGGAGAGTCAAGTTCAAATTCCAGCCAAGTTCATTACATTCACCTATGTGCATCACTTTCTGCACAGCTATTGGTTAAATAGCAGGTCAGACTGGACAACCAGTTTAGGAGAAGGACAATTTTGGATTAAAAAATGTAACAACCAAATCACAGGTTGCCCTTTGGCAAGGTGTAGTACCTAGAAGCCATTCCTGCCTCAGTTACAGTGAAGACATCAGCAATAAGATGTTGGTGGTGGTCAATGGAAGAATCAAACAGATCAGATTTGGCAATGAATGGCAATGGTGTCATGCAAAATATCCTTTGTACTGGATAATGGAGGAGACCTAATTATTCCAAGTTTGATAGAAACTGTGAAAGCACATATAGTAGCACCTTACGCTTCTGAATACAATATGCATCAGAAATATTTCCTATATATACCTCCTACATAATGGTAAAACATTAGTGGCACTGGTATCTTCATCTAACTAATGTCTTACCATTATGTGGGAAGTATTTCTGGGAGGTACTTCTGTCACACCCCGTATATGCACAACTAAAACACTTATGATGGCACATGTAAACAGCATCAGGATGAAGTGGGAGGGTGCTATGGAGTTTCCTGATATATGACAGAGTTTTTTAAGTTCACATTAATTTACTTTTTTTTTTAAATTTTGTCACAAAATGTTTTGTATAATGGTAAGAATATTTCATCTAAGAAATTAAAACAAAGGAATATTCTAGGATACAGCTCTTAAAATGTGATAAAAACTCAAGACTGGTCAAGCTGAATCAACATTCTATGTAAAAAATTCATATAGAAATTTCTAATTTGATTTTTTTTCAGTGCAATAGTTAATTTTGTTTCTTTTTTGAATAGAAATTTCATTTCACATCCTACTTTAGTGTTCTTAGACTCCCTCATGGAAAATTGTGCCAGAGCTTCATTATGCTACATGTCACTGCTATGGTTTCTATAGTAAATAGGTTTTAATAGTTTGAATTTGCTAGTCACATACCTAACCAGTTACAAATTGAGAATTTTGTCTCTCTTAGATTGGTTGCCAAGCAGCGCTAGAGAGTCCAGTGTGCCTTGCTATTTAACCTGTAGTTGGGGAAAGAAAAAAGAGTGATTCATATATTTCCTAATCTGTATAAAAGTGAATGCAAAACAGAAGTTAAACTTGTAATGCTCATTCCACTTTCTGCACTGAAAATGGAAACTTTTAATTGATACTTGTAGTTGAAATAGACATCCCATTTTTATTTTAAACAGTGTGTATTACATCTATCAGCACACATACTAGAGAAAACTTAATTAAGAAAATCTGCTCTCTGACAGGGTTAGAAACTACATCCCTTTTATACAAGAAACCATTATTTGATCCAGTGTGCCTTAGACTGCTCAGGTCTCAGAGAACAAACGAAATGAGAAAAATGTAAACTAGTAAATGTGATTTTCTTAAAAGGAAAATAGAGCCTTGCTAGTCTGTTCATTCTATGTGGCTGAACATTTTAAGACATGCAGTATCAAATGGTGGTTTCTCCTATAAAGAGGGATGCAAATTCAAACCCAGCTGGAAAGCATGTTTTCTTTAATTTTCCTTGAGTGCACATGCTGATAGATATAATACACACTGTTTAAAATAAAAATAGGGCATCTATTTCAAACATGGATGTCCACTAAAGTAATAGAAATATTTATGCATATATAACCATTTATTAGGTATTCTTTTGTTCATATTAGTAAATTTTTATGAAAATAAACCCATTTTTAACATGTAATTATAACTTTCTATTGGCATCAATTTTTTTCTTTTTAAGGAAAATACAGCACAGGGATTAGATTAAAATATACTTGGCACTGAACAGGCTAGAATTTCAATAGATTTGTGGATTATTCAACTTTCTAGGAAAATGCAATTAAGCAATACAGAATGCGATGGGTAAATTGTCGCCATTTTTTATTTTTTACAGATTGCAAGATGAAATTTAAATCTTTATAATTGCATTATTCCAAAATTTTAGCAGATAGCTATTAATGTTAACAACTGATCACAAACAGTTATAAATTAAAAAAAAATTAGTAATTAATGTATAATATCCATAACTACATGAAATTTGGAAACGGCATGCTGTACTGCTTAGCATTTGCACCGAAAGCTCCAATACAGACATTTCAGAGTGTTTGGGTACAAATCTGAGCACAGTGCAGAGGATTTGGAAAGAGTTGGATGAATCTAATGGTGATTATGAACGTACGGCAGCTCAGAAAACTCAGTTTCTTTCTGATAAGAAAAGAACCCCATTCATCTTCCCATAGAACCCACAGTCTTACATCAACACCAACGCCTTTATCCTCTGTGCCATGTGTCCTCAAGGATCCAGTGACAGGACCTAAAGAGTGTGAGTTCAATACCTGGTTAAGGCTGTGGAGAACTTTCAGAGGGAAATTAACAGGAGATAACTGATAACTGACATCCATCAAAAATAGCACATGGAACTAGAACAGTCTACCCCAGTAAGCAAAATAAAGGGTTCAGTTTGACATTCCAAGCACCTGAAGAAGGCCGGAACATATAATGGCCGAAACATTGTAATAAATATGGCAACAAAGATGAGGACAATACTTCGAACAATGTAAATAATGTACATAATACCTCATCTCAGAAATATAGACAGACCAAGCTTATTATGTTCACTTAAATGGGAAAAGATATTAATCCATCTCCCCCCTCCCTAGCTGTGAGTAAATAACAGAACAGATTGAGTCCTATAGCCTTGGGGAGCAACTGGTCTAGGAGAAGGACAGCTCTAAATTCAAAACCTGAGGGCCTAATGTATGGACTGAGGGTGACCCACACCATATTCTTTAGTCTTTGGCAGTCAATCTTGAGCTTGGGGAGTAGATAAGTGCCACCAGACTATCTGAAAGTCTACTGAAAGGATTATGAGGAGGAAGACTCAAAGTCTATTTCTTCTGCCAACAGGTGTGTTCCCCACCTGATCACTGAAACAGTTGAGAGACAGATGATAATAATGCAAAATAAAAATATCATTTATATTAGTTTTGAATTATAAATAATTTGTTTTTTGTTTATCAACTTTATTTTACAAAAAACAAAGTGCAATTGTATTTTTTTCAATTATACATTCACCATTATTTGCAATGAATTGTTGCACTTATCGAGCATCTCTTCAAAACAAATTCTTGAATCTAGTTTTCATTAGAGAAAGTTTTACTCCTCAAGGAATTTTGTAGTGATTGAAAAATATAACATTCGGCTGGTAAAAGGTCAGGTGAATATGGCAGAGATCAGAACAACCAAGTTCCCAACTTTTCTTCCTGTGTTATTCTTCATGTATTTGGCTTTGTATTGTCATAGAGGTGAACAACCTTTTTCCTTTAATCCACTGTGTATGCTGCCATTGATATGCTAAAATTAAGATATGTTAGTGAACTACCAATTTATTCTTAACTACCATGTATGACTCTGGGTTAGGAGGATACATTCATCATTACAAGTGGTTTCCCAAAAACAAAAATTACTTATGACTAAACCAAATATATATTTGTAGATATATGAAGAAATATACTCATAAGGTGTGCTATATTTATTGAAGTGTTGACTTCAATATTTGTAGATATATACAGGTATTTATTTATTAAGGACCGTTGTAGTAATTTTTATGACTGTTAATATTTTACAGATAATTTTCAAAATATGACTGCTGTCTATAGGTTAATTAAATCTTTGTTTTTTTTTTTTAATATTTCAACCAGAAAAAAATCTTTAATAAAAACTTGCAAATATTTCCAAATGTAGCAATTTTTAATTATCCTAAAAGCTATTACTGGAAACATTCAGAAAAGATAAGAGACATTACTTGAAAAGAAATGAGTTAATAAATTTTTATGATCAAATTCCCTGAACTATTTTTTTTTGTAATTCATACATTGCTTGTTTCAGATTAGTTTCCTCATCTTTGTTGTTTTCATCAAACTGTTTTGTCAACTGTAACTGTCAGCATTATTTTTATTTAATAGTTTCTGTTACTGCTTTACATTCTTCATTTTTATTGTTTTTATCACATTTCAGCAATAGAACCCTCAAGTAACTTTCTGGTGATGTCAACCAGCTCTTGTTTAATGCTCATATCTATGCTAGGCTAATTGATTGGCTATATCAGCATAACATGTATACTGTTTTCTTCAGTTTTCTTATTTTTTCAATATTGTTCTATGTCTATTATTTTAACATTGTTCTATAGGGGTGACTATATAGTAGCAGGGGCTTAGGGGTTAAAATGAACAGATGATTAATGGAGGATGGTAATGATAACTATACTAATGTATTAATATGGATATCTATTTGTTAAATAACTTCATAATAATTTTATGGCTACTAACAGGTAAATCAGGAAATATGAATGTACTCTCATCACATTTATCACAAGGAAATATGACTTCCAATTTTTCTGGAATGTGAAGGT
>OZ010577.1:18979288-18989288 GCA_963932145.1 Acanthosepion lycidas
CACTATCTCGTCCATCCAGCTGTGGGTTAAATAGTAGCACTTTTATCTGAAAAAGATCAATGTTATTTTCAAAAAGTTTTTAATGCAATAATCACTAGCAAAAAAAAAATTATTATTATGATCAAAAATATGTCTCATCTTTAAATAACCCACAAAGTGTTGATAAACTGTCAAAAAAGAAAATAAATTCTTAGCCCAAAATATTTGAGCTTTAAATAACCCACAAAGGGTTGATAAATCATAAAAGAACAAATCATTCAATCAATCTCAGCTTAATCAAGGAACTCTTCTAAAAAAATGTTCTTGTTTGGTCATTTCATCAGATTTTTGAAAGTGTGTTGAACCAAGAACTTTTCAGCAAAGTCTTTTTACTGAACACAGGTATATCACTCTGATGCCATAGTGTAACACTTTGATCGTGGGCTGAGAACATGACACTCTC
Organism: Acanthosepion lycidas; assembly: GCA_963932145.1. Classification (NCBI taxonomy): domain Eukaryota; kingdom Metazoa; phylum Mollusca; class Cephalopoda; order Sepiida; family Sepiidae; genus Acanthosepion; species Acanthosepion lycidas. The sequence continues at coordinate 18,979,731 of OZ010577.1, forward strand.
ATTCTAGGAAGGAGAAAAACATGTTTAAACTTATTTTATATCCTGATTTTTCAAATTATTCAAACCTTCTTTAAAAAGAAATTTGATGCAAAACAATCTCTCTCTGCCTATTTTCTCTGCCCTTGTGTCAGTTTAATACTTAACTTGCTGTCATCATTAAGAGTTGGTATTTCAGTCCAAGTGTTAAAAAAAATAGGATGTTTGAGCTGATTTTCCATCCAAATGTATCTGTAATCAATTGAATAGATATCAGCATGGAAAATCGAATCAGTAGGCTGGGTTCAAATTTCAGGCTAGTCAGCTATGTTCACTTTCACACAAATGCCCTTCAGAAAGGCATGAATGTATTTCTTCTCTTGCCTTACCAACTATGGGTTAAATAGCAAAATAGGTGGGGCTTTCTAGCATTGGCCAGCAACTAGTTTAAAAGAAAGAAAATTCTGACTCCCATGGAGGAGGCAATAGGAAACTGCTCCAAGAAGTTATGGCAATTTTCAGATAGTACAGAAAGATTTGAGGAGAGCCATGATTAACTAAATCCTGCAGAAACACAGCAATAAAAAAAATGCCATTCTGGGCATTAATGCAACATAATCTTTCTCTCCCATGTTCTCCACCTCCATTTTGCATTGGGCTAGGCTAAGATAACCTTGATAAATATCTCTAGTGCTGATATCCAGAAATGGTTAATTCAGTTTGATTCTGCACTCAGATAATGAGTAATTCTCTCTTGTGCTGCTGCTGCTGCAGCAAGGTCATTCAAGAAGATGTTACCAAGGAGATAAGTCATTTGAAACTGGATTGCTGAGAGATCATCAGCACATGTAATTTATCAGTTCACATTAACTGACACATAAAATGACCACAGTTAAATACTGAGAATTGGATTGTACTCTATGTTGCCTGAGGTTCAACTGGCAGTGCTCAATAAATAAGGTTTATTATTGTAGTCATTTCTATAAAGCAACTGCATAAATTGCTTCAGAACTATTTCGGAAACAAACATCTTTCACAGGAAAATTTTGAAAAAGTCTAATAACACAAACTCATTAAAATATACTGTATACACAGCTGCTACCATTTACTAAGATGATATCAATTAATAATACTATTTTATACATAATACCTTGGGAAAATGACATACAAACTCTTATTGAATTATTTAATGTCAACTATTAATAATTAACAATATTAATAAAAATAATTACCTTTTATTGCTTCTGGTGAAGTTTACTGTAATTAAAAGTTAAATTATGTACTTGACACTTTAAAACTCACTTGATTAATCATTTCAAGTTTGGCTGAAATATCTAATTATTTCATAATATGTTTATTCATTTACAAGTTCTGTAACTATCACTGGTAAAATTTATGAAACAAATATATCAAAACTTTCATTCACTTTAATAGGTACATATAGAACAATGCTTCCTGAACTTTTTTTCTCTGGTCTGCAATTTTAGAATGAAAATTTTCTCATACCTCAAAGGAAAATCCTGGTGAAAAGGTGCAAGTAGCCCTACACCAAAGAATGTCCAGATAAAGGGTTAAAGGGAGAACGATGAATTCAGAATCAGAAAATTATCATTGATAACTCTCTTCTCCAATTTGTGGACCCTAGTTACTATATTCTTAATCCTTGATATAATGCAAAAATGTCACAATGATAAAATCAGTCAATAATTATTTATACTGGTACTCATGCATGCAATTACAAGTAATTCATAATAATATTTAAAATTTTGAAATCATATTTATTTTTGGCATATGAATTTTTTGAAACTGTTTCTAAATCTTTGATTGTCTTTCAATCATTCCACCTAACCTGCTATTCTCTTCTGCCATACCATTTTGTATCCACTGATATAGAATGACATAGCTAATACTAAAAGTATCAAAGCATTTATATAAGTTCATTGTAAATATTTGAAAAATATTAAATTGTATATAAAGTTTTGACCTCATTTGTGTGTGTCTATCTATCTATCTATCTATCTATATATATATATATATATATATATATATATATATATATGTGTGTGTGTGTGTGTGTAATAAATCTTTCCACTTTCCAGAATTCCTTTTATTTATTGTTAATGCTGTATCTTGCTAATCTTGTTGTCGAGTATTATAATTACAAAGACTGCTTGCTGGAAAAACATTATCTTCTAGAATTAATCTGGTTCATTTTTTGTTATTTGTAAAATTTTGTAAATTTTTGTATTATAGTTGTTACGTATATATATATATATATATATACACACACACACACACACACAAGTTATTCATGACAAACAGAATTTATTTAAGAAAAAAATGTTCAAAACTTATTTCAGAGGCATGTCGATAAGACAGAAAGAAAATTCATGTATATATATGCCAAAACTGTAGGCTCCAGGAAAAACATACATGAATAAAATCTTGAAAGTTGTTGGATGTAAGAAGAGATAAATCATGAGATATACAAAGCAAATTTTCAACCATTCACTATTGATTTGAGTAAATTTAAAAAAACTCCAAGTTTATATCACCTGAAAGCAGATAAATATGAGTATTTTGCAACAGGTTGAAGTCAGTCAACTACAAAAAATGCCAACTCATTTACATAAATTTAAACAAGCTATTCTTTATCATAAAATAAGAAAGAGAAGCAGCTAAAGATAAATGACTCACTGACAACTGAAACTTTGCAGTGTCTTAAATCAATTTAATTATACTTTCTTTTTTCTTAATAATGGCATTTACTAAAATGCATAAACATTCTATTGGTTAAATAGCCGGGTAGATTGAACTGTTTAGCCTTAGATAGCCACCTAATCTTCATGGACAACACTGAATTCAAAACCGTGGTTAATTCAACAAGAAACCACTCTGTTATCTTTCCCAAGAAGACAATTCACAGATAATAAAGGAAAGGAATTTGGTGAATGTCATGATTGCCTTCATCCTAAAGAGACATGGTATATTTTATTAATGTTCACCCAATACAAGGCTCAAGAGCCACTCAAAATAGATGGCTACTGTAGCATAGAAAGGACAAGCGCTAGTATAGAGCTGAAGCAGAGTTTAGAAGGAACTGGAAACCCAATCCTAAACAGGAAACAAGGAATAACCCTTCTACTCCTGTTTAAATCAAAATGAACTTTCCCCATATCAGAGACATGTTCCTTTCCTTGAATATTTAAAAACATAACAACTGTTTAATATTAAAATATACCATAATATTCAATTTATATGCACCTTTACATATGAAAACCTTGTTATGAAAATGTAAATAAATTTCTGTTTTGAATTTTACTTCCTTTAAAGGAAAATTGTTTCCTATATTGTTTTATTGAATACTTATATCGCTACAATAACACCAGCTCAAATGTTCATATCTGTCACAGCCTGCATGATGTCATTCTCATAGATCTATACAAATTATAATATTTGAAAAACTATTAACACCTGTAGCAGCATTAGTAATGATCCATCATCATGCTTGATATAGTAAATAAACATCCAGTAATTTAAAATTGTTAATATCCTTGATACATGTGAAAATGTTTGACACATTATGAATAGCATTACATTAGGTTTGTTTTTCATTCATGACTTGCTAAGAAGCATGTACCCTAGGCAGGGAAAAATTAATTTCACCATTTAAAAAAATATAGAGATCTTTACTCAAACATGTCTACCCACTAAATATAATGTTTATCATAATACAGAATATTGTTGGATTTAAAAAAAAAAAACATAAATTGTTTAAAGATCACTTTATGTTTTAGGTCTGAAAATAATGTCAGCAGATATAGACTTTGAAATGTCTCAACAAGACTTGGCTTAATGGTAAGGCACACTGAAAAGTTGTTTCCCTGATTGGAAAAAGGGAATTTTCATTTGATTCCTCTCAGGACACACATTTTCTTTAGTAAGTCTTTCTATGTCTAGGCCATTAGATATATAGCACTGAGTGGTTTTGGTTATGAAGAAACTGTTTAAAGGCTCTGATTTGGACTTAGAACTTTCTCTTTTCTTATTAAATGTCAAAAAAAGCCAAATACCAATTCTATGAAGAGGGAAAAGTTGTCATAAAAGTATTCTTCTCTCTCTAAAGTTTCGAGATAAATATTATGGCTAAACAGTTTTATAAATTTCTTTTTGTCATTATGCTATGTCCTTTTGAACTTCCTTCCTGGGACATACATAATGGGGAAGCAAAATTTACTATAACTTCAATAATTTGCAATAACTTTCTTTGTAAATTTTGCTTCCCCACCCTGTAACTCCATAGAGCTGACTATAAGAGAAACATCTGAATCCTTATCTAAAGTTTATATTAATAAGAATAAAAATTACTATGTATTCTAATACTTCCCTTGTATAACCTTTGCCGAGAAATTAAAAAAAAAAAATTAAACCCAAGCCTCAGGGTGCCTTCCTCCAAGATATTACTTCTCCTTCTGGAGGGGACTGGGTTTATAGCTTGACACTTGAGACATCCCCAAGAGAGGAAGTACTAAGGGAGCTTGGGCAATTTTTCCACAGTATTGCCATTAAACAATATTTTGTCACGTTCGTTAGCAATATGGGCATGCTGAAAAATCCACTTACTACATATTCTTTTTTTTCGTTAAGTTACAGAAGTTCTCTTTCTTTTTATGTGCCATGTCCTTTCAGGACGTAGGCGATCATGGCTCTCCACCTCTCTCTATCCCATGAAGCTCTCAACAAGTTCCTTCCCTCTGCTTCCTCTCCCAGACTACATTCTGTCATCCACTTGCTTAAGCCCACCAGGTATGTCACGTGTTGCTTTCCCTTGTCTCACTTTCCCTCTATTCGACCCATGTGTATCAGATTCTCCAGGCCCTCTGTCAAGATGCTTCCCAGATATTTAAACTTCTGCGTCTGCTTGATTGTAGTGTCCCCAACCTGCAAATTGCATTTCAGACTCATCCTCTTGCTGATGACCATGTACTCCATCTTCTTGTAAGTTTATGCTTAATCCTTTCTTCTCACTCTCTGTCGCTACCTTCTTTCTTTCTCTAAGATTCTATATAAACAATATTTTCAGCAAGACATTTATTTTACAGATTTCTTTATGTAATTATGTTAAGTTTTCTAGCATTTCATACTTTCGACATAGCTACATACAGAACTGATCATGAGAGAAACATTTGAATAATTTGCTGTTTTTTGTTTAAATAATTCAGTAGAGTTTAAAAAATCTAATTGAACATATTATTTTGGTTTATTGAGATAATTCTGTAATTTTTTTTAGCTCTGTTCAACTAATTTGTAGTACAGTGAAATAGCAGATGACAACAATGCTTATTATGAACACTGTAGGTTTTTTAACTTTTGACTGAATTTTGCCAAGGCAGATATAAATTTTTTCTATACACATATAATCAATTTTAAACAGGAACCTTATTAACAGAAACATTACTTACATATGGCAATTATTAAATTTTGAATTAAAAATAAGTAACCTGAAATATTAAAAATATGCTTTTAGAATTATTATGCAAATAAAATGTTACTGTTTATGTTGTGAATGCAATTAATAATAAATATATATATATATATAATTGATAATAAATTCATTATTTGTCCAAAGAAGGGTCTGTAATGTAATCACTCTTGACCTGGTATCTCAACTTCAGTTACTTTCCCACCACCATGACAAGGCTTTCCTCATTTTCTAAAAATATTTTATGGCACTTATTCTAATGAGCTTTCCTCCTTGATGCCTTGACTGCAATGTATTTAAGCATACTGCAAGATTGGCACTTAGGTCTCACCATTTTACTTTTGAACTAGATAGATGCCCCCACATGTTCTATTCTAATAGTTTCATTTCTCACACTTCTTGTCTGTGAAACTCTCTTTTGGTTTCTTACTTCCCTGCCACCTACAATCTTCAAAAATCTGAATGCAATATCAAATGCCATCTTTTGTCTTCCTAAACCATGATCTTTTATTACCCTTTCTCTTCACTAAAGTCTTCTCATTCTCTGTCACTCCCAGTAACCCCTTGCAACTTAGTGGCTTCATTGCCTTGCTTAAGGTGAAATGATTAAAAAAAAAAAAATTAGATTAGTACTACAGGCTGTTTTCTTTTATTGATGTAAGGTGGAGACATAGATAAAATTTAGCCTGACACAGATTTATAAAAGATTATTAATGATTATATGAAAAGAGGTGCTGAAAGGTTCTAGGCCTGACCAAGAAGGAATTCAAAGAATTCTGATATTTAGTCAGATTTTGGGAAGTGAATAGGCTGACAATGTTTTGACACACTGTCATATAATTTAACATCAGCTCTATGTCATATTTTCAGATATTTAAATAGATCTTCATTAAAAGCACATAAAAATTTATATTATTGTCCTAAACTAAAAAGACATCAGATTCTAGACTTCATATAAGTTTGAGAAATGTTTGTTCCACTCTGAATATTTTTAAATATAAAATTTAAACGCTTTTTTCATTAAAACCTGCTTTGTCTGGAACAAAACTAAAACCAGCTTACAGTATCTGTTGTTCTGAAATGGTCACCCATCTATTTACTAACCAAGTTCAATGTTGCTTAATATCAGTAATCCAGCAAGAAGCAATGCTTTCAGTGTGTTTTGATTTGATTATGGGGAAAACTGAAAACTTGGAAAAAATTTTTTAACCTTATAAATTATATAAAAATTGTATTGCAATTTGGGTGTAAACTATTGTAGTAATATTCAAAAATATTATAATTGCAATAGCTATTTTATGTGAATTTCAGAGGCATGTGAAAATGCCACATGTAAAGAGTTCACAAATATATATCTAAACATCAGAAACTTGTTCATGACTCATTCCCTGAAACTGTTACAGAACAGAAAATGTTATAGTTGAAACTGCCAGTAGCTTCTGTTGAATTTTTATAAATGAGGAATTGTCCAATTTTGTTATATACTACAAAGCAATCTTTGAAATATAAAAGAGATATGTTCAAATGGTTAGATTAGATCTTCTACCAGCTGTAAAAGCTTTTGCATCTCAAGTGATAGAGCAACCATTATGAAAAAATTGAGTCCAAAGGGATGAGAGCTCAAGATTTGCTGTGAGTTTATTCTTTATATCTGATACATATATATCTGCCTAATTACCATAGACCGATGGTCTTAGTAGTAATGATGAAAAATAAATTAAGATTAAAGAAATACAAGACAAACATTAATACTAGTTAGACATATGGCTAAAAGCTTTTAGTCCACTTTTTGAATTCAATAATTAGTAAGTTTCATACCTTTGATTTCATTAATTCGAACTAAGGTCAGAGGTTGAAGCTATTCAACCCATTATTACATGTCATCCAATTATTTAGGGATGGATCAACTAATCTTTAAAATCTGCCAGCCTTAAGATTGCCATTTGCCAGCAAAGTAGATTAGGCAGAAAGAGCTAAGATTTATGTAGTAATGAGTTAATTTCATTATTATTATTGAATAGAGGATAAAATCCTTCAGGAAGAGAAAGTTCCACTGGCCTAAAACAGGCTAGTTAATTAGTTTTGAAAAAACATGCAACCTTCAATTTTTAGGCAATTCTTCGAAATCCAGTGTGTCATCCTAAACTTTTGACTTAGTGTTTCATATTCAAATTTCTTGTATTAAACTAGTTTTAAAATCTGTCTATAGTTCTGAGATGAGGTATTATGTACACTATTTACATTATTCTGACTATTGTCCACATCTTTGTCACTATATTTATTACAATGTTTCGGCCATTGTACGTTCCAGCCTTCTTCAGGTGGTAGGAATGTCGAACTAAACCCTTTATTTCAGTTCAACATTTCAACCACCTAAAGAAGGCCAGAGCGTACAATGGCTGAAATGTTGTAATAAATATGGTGACAAAGATGAGGACAATAGTCAGAATAATGTAAAGAGTGTTGTTTTAAAATACCATAAATCGTCTCAGGCAATGATATCTATTCATCTATCTCTCTTTCTACCAAGAGAGAGACAGAGACATTTACTAAAATATGATAATTATGTTATATCCGGTTAACGTTGTTAATATTCACCATTGTTGAAATTGGACAGTTATCAAATGTCAGTAGTATATCACCTACACTATTCTGTGTCTAGAAAGAAAACGTAGTGATCTTACTGTTCAAACAATCTCGCAAAAAAAGGAAATGCATTATTCTGTTAACATGCAATGTCTGACAGTTCTTGCTTAGAACTTATCTGCCATATTCTGTGATTGCTATAATCATTGATTGAATGATGAATAGATTCTCCAATATTTGACCACCATCATCAGAGTTTTTTCGACTTGAAGTGAGATTTCTCATCTTCAGCATAGCTGCTTTTTTCCAATCATGTCCATCTGCTCAGACCTATTTGTGTTTCTTCAACACCTCACCTATGGAGTCAACCCATGGTTTATAATGCACATCATGGCCAAATCTGGTCTTTAAGTGAGAGTTGTCCTTTTACTACACTGATTGCCAACCCCAGCTAGAGAGTTCAGTCTGCCCTGCTATTTAACCAATAGCTGTAGGGAGAAGAGATGGATTTATACCTTTCGCAAGGATATTTATACAAAAGTAACTGTAATGATCTCTACCAGGATTTGAACTCAGATTGCCACTTTCTTCTTTTAAGTCTCTAACACCACCTGCACATCCATTTGACAAAATCCTTTCAATATTACTATTGATTTTATAAACGGGTTCGCTTAATTGTATCTGTGAAAATAGATATGACTGATGTTTACTCATTCGTGTCACAGAAAGAATCAATACAAAGTGTCTGGAATTGGCCAATTGGAAGGTCGTTATTTACAATATTTACATTCAGACTATTGTCATCATCTTAGATTGTCCTTATCTCAATGTTTTGCTCATCATGACCTCCACCCTTCATCAAGTGTATATCGATTTGAGTAATCCATAGGGAATTCTGAATTGAATCATTTATGTAATCTCTACAGGGGGTAAACTGATCTTGTTTCACTACCCATGTCTAGGCACATCTAGTTCTTATTTTTAGTACTGCCCAATTATTGCTCACAGTCCAAGTATGCACTGTGTAGATATTGATGTTCTGATTCTTTTAGACATCTGACTCTCCAGTGTTCTTCCTTATCTAGTATTTTCACTTCATCCCAGAGAGGGTGATGATTTCCCTTTTCCCTCCATACAGGATCAGCCATGCCTGATTTCATTGTTATACTCTTCACTATGGCTTTTCAATGTTCCTCAAAGAGAATTGTCTTCCAATAGGACAATACAATACATGTATACTTGCAGAACTAGCAGAAATTGATACAGCTTTGCTGGGATGTCCTACTATATTTACTGTAGTCATGGCTGGCATGAACTACCCACTCCCACATCTAAATCAGTGAATTTGTTTTGCTGATGCTAAATCTCACAAAAACAGTCTATAAAATTCACTATTTTTTATCCATAATGTTGAATGTATTAAATAATTCAACTTTTTAACAAGGAAAATCTCAAGTTGATGTTAAAAATTACCACAATACATTGTTGATTTACTTAAGATGGAATTATCTATT
>OZ010577.1:18991788-19026788 GCA_963932145.1 Acanthosepion lycidas
ACTATGCAATTGACCTAATGTTAACTCCTCTTCAACATAGCTTATTTACATAAACTGACAATTCTATTCATTTGTCTCCTATATGACAAACTGTAGCTTAATTTTATTGTATTTTTCTTGAATATCTTGTGGAGAGTGCTAGATGGGGGAAGTGTTTACATATGAGCTTGAAGATTTTTTTTGTGTTTACATTTTTTTTGTATAGTGGGTTGAACCATATGATGTTTCTTTTCCTGTTGGCTTTTTTGTGCTGTATGTTTGTGTATGTGAGTGTTGCCAGAAATCCACTGTCTTTTAGGACTATTTCATTGTTTTTCTTGGCTTTATTGGAAATAGTTTTACTGGAAGAATTGTCAAAAAGCCTGTGGCTAATTGATTGTGGGTTCTGATTGATTATTGATGTGCAGGTGATTGGAAGATACGTGCATGTACAGTGGTTTGTCATTAGATTTTCTATATGGTGGATATGTATCTTTTCTTAGGTTGAATATGACATCTAAATAATCTACTTCTTTTAGTTTATTTTTTATGTCTATGTCAAATTCCAAATTGCTTTTTTGGTTTTGTCTGTTTTACTTTCTTACTGAAATCATCGTCCCCATAGAGGTGTGTTTCATTTTTTTATCAATCATTTTACTTAGTTTATGTAGCAAATAATATATATATATGATAAAGAACAAAGAGGAAACTTTTATCAATCTAATATGTTTCACTTTTATAAAATCTTTATCAGACTAAGATATGGAAAAGAAGAAGAAAGAAATTCTGGTATTTTTACTTCAGTGTTTGATTTTCTTTGTTTAATCATTTATCATGTGCATTCAACTCTTTTAAACTGACAAAGGATACTCTCATGGAATGTGACCAAATGTAGTTTCTTTTTCAACATAGATCCACAGTCCACAAACTTCTTCGATCAGTGTTGATGTGCTTGGATCCCATTTGTGAAGAATCTTTCATTTTCTTGGTCAAAAATTTATCAACAGCAACTATGACATCACCATCACTGTGATACTAATTCTAAGCCAAATGTTTTTTCATGTTAGGGAACGGATGATAGTCAGATGGGGTCAAATCAGGAGAATAAGGTTGGTGATCAACCAGTTCACAGTCACACATAGCAGCCATTGAATCCAAACACTTGTGTGCTGAAGCATTGTCCCAATGAAACTATACCCTTTTCATCAGTTTTCCTGTGTTTTTGTACTTGATAGCCTTTTGTAATTACCTCAGCAAGTTGACATAGTACTCTCCATTGATGGTGTGACTCTTTTGAAGATAGTCAATTAACACAATGCCTTTTGTATCTTCAAAACCTGAGGCCATTACCTTCCATGCAGATGAAATGGAAACCAGTTGGATCTGCCTCAATGTCAGCTTTTCCTGAGATGTGATCAACCTGCTCACTTTTGATCAAGTATCAGAAAATGTGGCACCCACTAAGTAGAAACCTTTGTCATGCAAAGTTCATTGTGCAGAATATTCTCAACTCTCTCCCTGGATATGCTAATAGCATTGGCTATTTGTTTATAGTAAATCGCAATATCATCCATCACCAGGGGTGAATGTGATCAATGTTTTCCTTGGTGGTGGCAGCTGCAGGACGCCCACTCCTTGGGTCATCTTCAAGACACTTCCCTCTGTTCCTAAGTTTAGCTGCCCACTTTTACACGATACATCTCCTAATGTATCAGCCATGTCAGCATGAATGTCCTTTGAGGCTAAACCATAACCTTTTCTCTGCAAGTAGTTGATAACAGCATGATGCAAAAGTTTGTCCATTTTCAACAGAATTTACTACTAGTTACATTTGAAGTCTTCTTTAAACAGTTGGCAGATGGCAGTAAACCAGGAAATTGACAATGCAGTTATTAATAAAATGAGTTGAAATTAATGCATGCAAGATGTTGCTGCTCTAGCTCTTTTCAGTCCATACTCATAGAGAGAGAGAGAGAGAGATATATACAGGATCACTAATAGAAATGCTGGGAAGCTGTATTTTGATTTTAGATAGAACAAACTGATATGCTGATTCTAAGAAGAAGTGCCAGTCCAGACATTAATAAACCTGTCATTTTTTTTCTCTGCAAAAGTATAAACAAGTTACAATTGTATTGAAAGAAATGAATGTAAATTTTATATGCAGTTTTGTCTCTTGCTGTTTATTTATAAAAGTGGCAGAGCTTTTGTGAGGCAACAAATATTTAAAAGTCATTTGCTTAAAAAGAGGACAATTTTAGCAAGTGAAATAAATATTTACAGCCTGAGATAATTTGTGTTTAAAGGTCAATCCTTGACTTCATGTCCTTGCAAAAGTTTTTGGAAAAATATATTGTCATTTAAATTTGCCCCAGTTTCAAAGATAAGACATTGTTAATATTTATTCTTTTACAAGCATTTAGTTCATCCTATTTTTGTTTTTTTTATCAACAATGATCTGGTCTTTTTAATATTCTGCAATTGAAAATAAACAGTTTTCTGTTAAACTAGCTTCTCTTTTCCTTAATAGCCTGTCTTACAAGAACAGTGCCTTACTAATTAGGCTATAACCTGCAAAAATCATTCAGCCTTAATTATATATTCTTCCTCAGAGTCTGTCTATATTTCTGAGATGCGGTATTATGTACAGTATTTACATTAGTCAGACTATTGTCCTCATCTTTGTTGCCATATTTGTCACAATGTTTCGGCCGTTGTACGCTCCGGCCTTCTTCAGGTGGTTGGAATTTCGAACTGAACCCTTTATTTCGATCACTGGGGTAGACTGTTCTAGATCCATGTGCCATGTTTGATGGATGTCAGTTATCAGTTATCTCCTGCTAATTTTCCCTCTGAAAGTTATCCACTGCCTTAACCGGGTATTGAACTCACGGAAAGGAATATAAAGGAGAGACAGGCCGCCCCCTCAAGGTAAGGCTTCAAGAACACCAGAAAGCTGTAACATGAGGGGAAGTAGAAAAATCAGGCGTGGCTGACCACATATGGAGAGAGAAGGGAGATCACCGTCCCCTGTGGGATCATGTTGAGATCATAGACAGAGAACACCACTGGAAAATTCGTAAACTTAAGGAATCAGCACATATGCTAGGCCACAAAAATCTCCTGAGCCAACCAAGCATAGAAATAAATACAATATGAGAACCAGTAATAAGGAGTGCCAGAGAAAAGCAATGATAACAAAGTTGCAATATGAGCTCTGGCAAAAACATGTAATGATAACAGCAAAGTTGCAATATGAGCACTGGTAAAAAATGTTTGCTGAAAACATTAGGTTTATAATACCCAGAAATTCATAACCAGATGTCCTCAAGGACACATGGCACAGTGGATAAAGGCGTTGGTTAGATCCAGTGTGAGTTCAATACCCGGTTAAGGCAGTGGGGAACTTTCAGACGGAAGATTAGCAGGACTGATAACTGACATCCATCAAACATGGCATGTTGAACTAGAACAGTCTACCCCATCGAAATAAAGGGTTTGAAGAAGGCCGGAGCGTACAACGGCCGAAACGTTGTGACAAATATGGCAACAAAGATGAGGACAATAGTCCGACTAGTGTAAATACTGTATATTCTTCCTCATCTGATTAATGTCTGTGTGTGTGTGTGTGTGTATATATATATATATATATATGTGTGTGTGTGTGCACATTGTGCTTGGCTTGATTATTGATTTCTGACTCATAGTTAAAAATCAATAATCAAATCAAACAGAACATGTATATCTGTTTATATATACAGGGTGTATCAAAAATACTTTTACAAACTTTGGGGGCAGATTCCTCACTCTAAAACAAAGACAAAAGTTCATATAAGCATATGTCCATAAATCCTTCATTTTTGAGTTATTAAGTTTAAAGAAAATTTACAGTAGATCATGCTGTGTTGTCATGTAGATTAGGTTACATTTGTCATTCGTGTACATTTGTAACTAGTCTGCAGCTAGTCTGTCTTCAACATTTAACATGTGTAGTAGTGAGTTAACTGTTAAGTGATCCGTTAAGTGTTCTTTTAAGTGTTCCGTTTAACAATGGCAGGATATACATATTGTTAGCAGTCAGATATGATTTTTATATACAACTGCATGAATGGTAATGGATGTGAGGCTACACAGCTGTATCAGATTGCATTTCCAGACCAAAAACAACTGAGTCATCCAACCATTCTTGCCGTTTATCATCAAGAGACAGGATCCATGGCACCACAAACTGTGAACCAAGGAAGACTGAGATTCACTCATACACCTAACCATAAAGAACACATTCTACAGGCTGTCAAAGATGATCCAGGTATCAGCTCACATCAAGTGGCCCTAACATGTCATACATCTCATGTACCACATGAACATTACTTCAAGAGCAGATCCTATGCCCGTATCATTTGCAACGTGTGCAAGGTCTTTCACCCTCTGATCACTCACCACGAGAGAACTTCTGCTAATGGTTTATTGCAAAAACTGTCAACCTGTTGTTTGTCTCTTCAGTCTTGTTTATGGATTAGGCAACATTTGGAAGAGATGAGATAACAAATTTACACAACCAATATTTATGGGTGGATCAGAATTCTCATGGTACAATACTGATTATGATTAATGTGTGGGCTGGAATGGTAGGTGACTGTCTGATAGGTCAATATGTAGTAGCCCATTTTTTACATATATATATATGTATATATATATATAGTTTGGAAGTAGAATCTGTGACTGATGCCAAATTGGTCGAGTTTTGATCTTGGCTTGAACCAATTAGATGTCTAACCACACTGATGAGCTTTGATACAGAGAAACAGCACTCTCTCTCACACACACACACACTCTCACTCTCTCTCTCTCTCTCTCTCTCTCTCTATATATATATATATATATATATATATATATATATATGACTTAAAAAATGTCAATCTGGTCAGGAAAGAAGAGAATTCATTGAGAAGAAAATGCATTGAGAGTCTGCTAATCTCACAGTTCTCAACAGTAAATTTGAAACCATCACCATACATTATTTCACCAATTGTTGCAGAGAAAATAATAGCAAACTACAGTATACAAGCTAGTAGAGAAAAAACAATCCAATTGGAATCATCAGATTTAAAAACTTACAGTCTGTAATATGCATATATGTGTGTTTGTATACATACATATATATACATATATATATATATATATATATATATATATATATATATATATATATATATATATATATATATATATATTTGCACTTAACTTCTTGACTGACATGAAGTGAAAAACTATATTGAATCCATTGCTAGGTCAGATGCTATTTATTTAAATTTCCTTAGACTTTTGTTTAAAAATTGAAAAATAAGGAATGCCTATGTTTCCTGATTTCATTTTCATTTTTCTTTTTGTAAATACCTCTTGCACAGACCCAAAACCTTTTGGCATCATTATATACATATGCATAGACTAATATATTGAAGAGTGAGAGAGAAAGCAATTAACAGGTCTCTTTGTGCATCTGGTGAAGGTGTGAAAAGAAAAAAAACATTAAATCATATGTACATTTACACACAAAGACAAATGATTATATATATATATATATATAGTGTCTGTGTGCACATCTGTAAATCAATATTTCAGACTTTTAAAATATACTGATTTAACCTATTTTTACTTTTTTTTTTAATGAGCATATATACTATCTTTGTTTAAATATATATATGTATATATATATATATATATATATATATAGGGGCAGCAATCCCACTTTTTATACATATTTTGTTAAAAACTACAGATGAAGTACTGTGATTAAGCTTTTCATTTAAGTTTTCTTGTGTTCATACAAGTGTTTTCTTTTCTAGACATAAATTGGGTAGAAAATGTCCAAATGTTCTGTATGTCCAGGTGCTTTCAGCTATATAAGAATGTTTTATTTTCCAAACATACTACATTGTAGCTGTATTCATAGTTAATGTTATTGTGTATTGGCTTTTTCTTTGTTATTATTAAGTCTGCCATTATTTTTAAACTTTTTTTTACATGTGGATGAGGTTTTTGTGTGTTTTTAAATGAGTCCCAAAAGAGCTATGGTTGGGTAGGTGTAATGACAGTTGCCTGGATAGGCATGTACAAGTGTGACCAATGTGATTATTTATAATTTTGGTTCAACCAGGAATGCATTTCCTTAAGGAGCATTTGAACTTGTAAATAATGGTTGTTTCTTTGCAGTTTTTGTAGGTATGTTATTATTAATGATAAGGTTAGCTGTTTTATGTTTTTTATAATAGATATCTAATTTAATTTTCTTGTTCAGGTCAACTGGGGTAGTTTATTTCTTTATGATATGTCTAAGTGAAAATTCATCTTGTTTATAGGTGACATGTATTTGGTTTTTGTAGAAGAGGTTAATGCTATTGTTTTTATCTGTATGTTCAGTATCATTATTAGTTAGTTTGAAGAGAAATAGTCTAATCTGGTGGTCACTGAGTTATAAAAACCATTGTTAAATAATGTCTGTTTTGTTATTACTCAGTTTATAGTGATCATCATCATACATACATACATACTAGCACAAATTCAAATTATACAACAACAAGCATTCATTGGATAATAAATCAACACTACTTTGTAATAGACAATTTATAAATTGCAGCTATGAGACAATAATCACTATATTTTCATGTAGTCGATTTTGTGCACTTTTGGGAGAATCGGATCCCAAGAGCCTTCTTAGTAAGTATTTTCAGGAAATATCAGCTTCTAATTGGTCAATAAACACACAAGTATGCGTTGTAATCCACCCACGCACAATATATTTTTCCAGCGCATAACTAAGTCAAGTTTCCCGCCAAGGCGCTGTGAGCCTGTCATGTGATTACATTAGCTATAAATAACAGACATGAGTTTGCTCATTCTCTTCTTTCTTCTCTATTCTTGCTGCAAAATGTAGTCCGAGAGAATTATTGTCTTGACCTTGCACTCAGACTTTAAAGAACATTACCAACATACATGTACATACGAACATACAAACATTCACCACAATACGAACTCTTACGAACATTCACCAAAGAACAAATACAAACATTCACACACACACAAATGTCTGCACATAAACACAATGTTAACTGTCTATATGCTTTGTAATTGTTTTGTTTAATACGTATATTTGTTATATATATATATATATATATATATATATATATATATATATATATATATATCGGTCTTGTTTGTTTGTCCTTTCTTCACATCAGTTTGGTTTCCTAATCAAAATTAAATAAATGTGGTGGAAGTCCACCACAAGTTCTTTAAGGAAAAGTAGGCAAGAGGATGAATTCTTGTGTGCTCTCTTTAGGAAATTTTTTATAACTGTTATTTTGTATGTAAGTGCACATTCACTCTTAATACAAAAGTGGCAAGAGTTTCTGTATTTGGGATTTTTTTTTTTTTTATATAACGTGATGGTAAAAGTGTTATTACTGCATTTTGCAAGAATGTCTAAGAACAGGAGTTCAATTTTTGGCTCAGTTCATAGGTAAAGTTAAGCAATGAGTTTTTAGATTATATATTTCTTGTTTGTTTTTTGCTAAAATAAAAATATCATCTATGTAGTGGACATATATTTAGGGTTTAGTGGCTATTCTAAATACCATGTTTTCTACATGGGACATGTAGTAATTGAAGAAGCATGGGCTGAGCAGATTTCTCTTAGTTATATATATATAACTATCTAACTAAAGAGCTAGGCAAAGCTACCTAGGTTTCACCTACATGGATCGTCAGGGTACGCCTACTGTACCCTGACGATCCATGTAGGTGAAATATTGTTTTTGCCTCAATTACATGTTCTTAGTTCTTTCTTTTTTATCCTTTATATTTCCTTGGGTATTGGTTTGTTCATTTACAAGCCAAAACACCTAATGTTTTTCCAGACGAGTATAATTACTTATATTTATATTATTATTATTATTATTATCATTATACACACACAAAAATTGTTTGGTGCAGGGGCAATATTGGGAAGCAGGAAAAAGTTTAAGAAGCTCTTTGTAACTATAATCATCACATATAAAAAGAAAAGCCATTTTTTAATTATACACTGATTTACTGAATTGCATTGGGCCATATCTTCTTTTGTCTATAAAATGCTTCCATGGCATGTGTCTAAAATAGCCTCTGACACCTTAGTCCAGCCCCAAGCTGGAGAATGGGTGAAGGTGGACAACCAGATGCTTTGGGTAGATAAAGTTTGACAACCCAGGAAGACAACCTCTCATTTGGGAGGAGGAAAGCCCTAATTTTACACCTTTGCTTCCTTGCAGTCATTTCCAAAAGACAGAAAATACTATGGAAATAAATCCAGACAGAAAATCTTGAATGGAATCCTGAAGGCAGTTGGCTGTCAAAGTGGCAATTTTCTGGCAGCTCCTGTAGACAAGTCATCACCAAATGTAATGCCCCGTATTCCTTTGGATCTTGTTGGTACAGCCAATAGGGGTCCATGTAGCCTGGGTAGTGTATGTCATCCATATACCATCACTCAATCCTGTGATCTGGGGAGGCCATTCCAATCTCACTACCAAAGGACTGATTTTTGTCCCAACAGAGTGCTACCTTTATTTCATGAGATAAATGAATGCCTACTTTTCTCCTACTAATGAAATATTGATTTAGCATAACCTGGTAGTAATTAGTTCAGTCTCTGGCTTGGATAGTACAAAAAGCCATCCACTCTGATTCATTGGAAGAGACAACATGACGATTCAAGATGTACCCAAGCATGGACAGCAATCTAAGAACTATCTACCCCCATATATAGAATAAATGTTTAGTTTGAAATTCCTGGAAATTGGCCAACAATGTCAGCCAAATGAAGAAGGCTGGAAGGAAAAAAAGCTGTAAATCTGTGAATATTGCATTCAGGATATATAAGTTCAATATCAGTCTTCCTATATGGCAATAAATGTTGCATAATTTCTTCTCAGATGAAGAGGAGACTGAGACAACAAATATGATTTTACAAAAGAATACTGAGTATACAATGGACAGAGTATATGAGAAATGAAGAAGTTTTATGGAAAATGAAAATGAAAGAAATACTTGTACTTGAAATAACACTTGAATTTCTGGGACACATAACGAGGAAAGAGATCTTGGAAAATCTGATACCCACATGACTTAGTGAAGGCAAGAAGAGGTCAAATGAAACAACAAGTAACCTAAGTTTATGTAAATGGAGTGGAAAGGAGAGTAAAATAATTGCTAATAGCTACAAAGAATAGGAAGTTGTGAAGCACCATAATCACCCATGTTCTGAAGTGATATGACATATAAAAGAATTGTAGTTTCATATGCAAATGAGATAGGGAAATATAAATAGAAAACAACTGGTGAATATAAGGGCATTGCTTAGCAAACCTGTTTGCTAAATGTAATGTGGAGAACTGTGCTATAACTGCTAATACACAGAGTTTATACCAAACATAACAAGAATATAATAATAATAATTTCCCATCTCAAAATCAAGATTGAATCAATTTCTAAATTGTATGTAACTCTTTCTTTACAAATAGTCACAAACTAAAATCCCAAACACTTCAAATACTAATGCAATAGTACCAACTTGCTGTGAATTTGTCTTTCAGATTTCTCTTTTGTGCTTACTTATCCATTTCAGCTTACATACAAGTTTCTACTTGGGATTTCCTTTTTGATATTAATCTTTATTTAGTTTCCATAAGTAAATCCCACTCTACAGAGTTAATCTTTCATTTCAAACTTGTTTTCATGTTTCTGCAAGTGAACAATGTTTGTCACCCAAAATAAAGCCGTGCTTCTAAATTAAGAACAAATGCAAATACCGATTATTATACAAAGTAGATGTGCTTTAATCCCCTACTCTAACTTCAGCTTGCAAAATAGTTTATGTGTTTTAGAAATGTTGACAAAAAGTTTTGCATATTGTTTAATATGCAAGAGGCAATTATTCTTTATTTTCATATAAGCAAGGCAATTATTCTTTATTTCCCTATAAGCAAGGCAATTATTTTTTATTTTCATATAAGCAAGGCAATTATTTTTTATTTTCATATAAGCAAGGCAATTATTCTTTATTTTCATCTAAGCAAGGCAATTATTTTTTTTATTTCCAGATGTGAGAGGCAATTATTCTTTATTCTCATGTGTGATGGGACAATTATTCTTTATTTTGATGTGTGAAAGGCAATTATTCTTTATTTTGATGTACGAGAGGCAATTATTCTTTATTTTGATGGATGTGAGCCAATTATTCTTTATTTTCATGTGTGAGAGGCAATTATTCTATATTTTCCTTATGACTGACAATTGTCCTATATTTTCCTATATGAGGGGCAATTATTCTATATTTTCATATGTGGTGCAATTATTCTGTATTTTGAAATATTTGAGGCAATTCTTCTACATTTTCAATATAAGAATGATGATTTTTATCAGAAATGTTTTATTAAAAATGGTTAATTTATAGATCGCATAATTAAAGATTTGCTTAAATTTAACAGAAACTGATATTTGGAGTAATAATTAAGGCATAAACACACTCTCTATGGCTTGCAAGATGTGTTTTTCAAACACAAACAGAAATTTATGTAAATGACACCAATCACCAATACCTATAGCCCTATTCTGTCAGTAATGTTTGCATTAATTACAGAGCAATATAATAAAAATATATGCAACCCAATTCTAAAATCACATGGTATTTCTATAGTAAAACACTGCTACAAAATAATAATTCTACATATAATAGCCCTATTCTTTTAGTAATGCTTGCATTCATTCCTGACCACTGACAATCCCTTTTTTCCTCATTTACAATACATTCCTATAGTAAAACACTGCTACAAAATAATAATTATACATATAATAACCCTATTCTTTTAGTGATGTTTACAGTCATTCCTGACCACCGACAATCCCTTTTTTTCCTCATTTGCAATACTAATCACTTCTAGAAAATAGTAATTACATTTAATTACACGGACACATTTCTTTCTTTTGTTTTTGATCTGATGAAGCCTATTAATGGCAAAATGTATGATGTTGTTTTAACTAAATTGTTTTGAATTTTTTATATTCTTTAAATATATAAAAGCGTTTTTATCATAAACTTAACCTCCTATGGTTGTTGCTTTCTTTTATTAATATTTGCCACCAAAATGTCAATGTCAAGTCAGTTTGTATTTGAAGAATTTATATTTGATATAAACAATATGGATAATGGCTGATGATCCCTTGGTATGAAACTGCAGTGTGAATTTCTGTGACCATTTTGTTTTATGTCTAGTCATATGTAATTGCCTTCACCTTTTGTTTCACTTGTTTGAGAGAACTACTAATTGAATGAAGTATGTCTATGGCTTTTATTTGTCAAACCATAAACTATTGCAGCTGTGAAAACTGCAAATAATTAAATCAAAGACGTCAACAAGCATGCAGTTACAAAAATAATACAAAATATCATTTAAAAAAACATACAGACATTCAAACAAAATCACAACAATACAAACTCAATAAGATAAGTGAGGTACAAAGAAATGGTGAAAATGTGAAAAAACACTCAAAATACAAAGGAGAGGAATATTTATATGTATTAGTTATACTGTACCTATTGACTATAATGGGTATGTCCCAATCCTTATAAATACAGTGGAATATATTGCATGTGATAGTCATTTGGATTCACTGTGGGATTTCACTTATGATTCACTTCTAGCTCACCACTAGCAGTTGATTACTTACTACACGCTGCTGGCAAATCTTGTATGTTATTTTCTGTTATAAATATTATCGTTTCATTTCCAACCTTCACTTTCGTTATTCTTATTTAGTATAAGACGTGTGTATAAGACAAATAAAAACATTACACCTTAAATTTACTACGAAATACATTAGGTATAACACAGATCTCAATTTATCAGAAAAGAAAGTGTTAAAAATAGTAAATTAACAATTTAGTAAAACCCCTAGCATGTTTTACAGTAAGAAATATTATTTATTTCATTGGCAAGTAGGCAGAAAGCAAATTAAGGTGATAAGATAGTGAAAACAAAGAAAATATTGACAGAGCTATCTTCTAATGTGCGTAACCCCAAAAGTTTAATGTTGTCTTTTGACTAGAGTCAGACTTTAAAAAGGCTCAGTTAAAATTGAATTGCCACTATATAAGGGTACATAGGAATAATGGTAAACATGAATGCCCAACAACTCAAAAAAATAATTTATGGTTACCCTACAATCCTATCCTGCCAAATTTTTAATATCCAACTTGTGTGTAAAAAAAATTTCTGCTGTTTACAAACCAATTTAAAAGTGAGTATTTGGCTTTATAAGAAAAACAAAAAAGGAATTACCTCATTTTGGCATCACAGTTCTTTTTTTATTAGGGAGCAACCAAAACTCACCATTTTTGTAGGGACTATTTTAGGGAGTGAACTAGACTGACTGCCACTACATAATTTTGGAAAGGTACTGAAAAGCACCTGTTTATTTATCTTAAAATAACTTGTGGCAGACACAATATAATCTGCCCCCAATATTAATCACCCATCACTCATAAATATAGCAAATCTTAAGGATAATTAGAATTTTTAATTCGCAAATAAGTAAATTCAGAAAACTATAGAATTCCTCCAACTCCACCTGTACTTAGTGTTTCATTTTTAGTTGATTGGTGTCATTGCAACTTATACTAAGTTAAAATTTAATAGTTAATAATGTTCTGACAGATTCCTAAACTCCATACCAAAATACATATATTTGAAGTTAATCCCATGCCTGGGACCCCATCACACTATAATTGTTCCTAATTCTGTCTTATTTTATTTTCCCTTTTATCATTATTTTCTTATTTGCAATGTTTCCACCTAAACTCTGTAATTTGTTAATATTTTTTTAATTTTATTCCCCCCCTCCAATAGGAGCAGATAAGCTTACCTATCGTCTGGTTCACACTCCTCCCTGGTCTTTGAGCAGAAAGTGGTTTATCCCTTGTTTCCTGTTTAGGAATCTGTTTCTGGTTCCTTATAAAGTCTTCTCATTCCCTTTCACTCCCCAGTAGCTTCTTGCATCTTTGCAACATTATCACCTTGCTTGGGGTAAATTGATTAGATAGAAATTATTATTTGAAAATAAATGCATAAATAAATGAGGAGAGACTATGCTGTAATTAACCAAACTCAAACTACATTTAAATTTTAAAGGTAGCTTTACTTATATTTCTACTAATCCCTAATTAGCAGGAGTCTTGTATGCAATGATTCTGGAACATACAAGCTCACAATTTTAGAAAAATCAATTTTTCTAAATTGTAAGCTAAAGTGACAAAAGTATTAAAATATTCATGATGGAAGTTGAAATAAAAAAAAATTTAAAAATTAATGCTCCTTTCATAAAATAAAAATTCCTATGAAATAAGATAAAAATTTATTTTCTAAAAACAAAATTGATTCCATGCGAAATAATAAAATTATTTTTTAACAAAATAAACATAATTTAAAGGGTTTCATTATTTTCTACTGTAATTAACAATCTTTTCATTTCTTTTCCATTTTCAATGTTGATTTAATTTTCTTTTCTACTTTTATAACCAATGTGCAAACATAAAAATCCGATCATTATTAATTGGGATGAATGCAAATACAGACACTACACTCAATTATTATTAGTTTGAACAGTGAAATGGAAATTGATTTATTCTTCAAGTTATTCAAGTGCATTTTAACAGTCTTTTCACCTTTTCTGAGAAACACAAAAAGAAACATGCAAAAAGCAAGATCATTATGATCAGAGTAAGCATAAATGCAGACCAAACACTAAGTAAATTACTTTATTCTCTAAGTATTGCCCTTACAAAAATTTTGCTATGATGTGCTGTTTTTGCTCTATTTTAGCAATGCACACATAGTCATTGGATCATTATTGTAGCAAGAAAATAGAAATTTTACTTTAAAACCTCATTTTTTTTCTTGATTAGTAAAATAAGAATTTAAAATTTTTAAGCATCTTTTAAAATTGGAATTTCCTTGCAATTAAGCAAATTATTAAGAGGAAAATTTAGTTAGAGACAAAGTAAAGATGGTAAAAAGTTAAACATTGCTTAGAGCTGGAAAGGATGAGACATTGTGAAGAGCTATGATTGCCCAAATTCTCAAGAGATGCAACAAATAAAAGAAAAGTATGAGGCAGCAGTATAAGCAGTTGTTTTTATTAAAAAGCCATCTGTCATTAATGTTTTTCTTTATCTGATTCAATCATTCTTACCATTTCCCATTTTTTTTTTTTTTTGTCCTAACCGGATTTTTCATATCTTTTCTCATCCTTTTGGGGCTATCAACAGTAATAGGTCACCAGTTTTATTTCAGGCTTTACACAACAACTGTTTCCAGGTCTGGTGTGTATTTCAGAATTCATAGCACCAGGTGTTTTTTGACCAGCCTCACTCTCTTTTACTTTAGGGATTTCAGGTTTGGGTTTATCTTAGAGTTTTAGTTGCTGACTTTCAACAAATATATACATTTCAGCTCCATCTTCCATTCATGCTTCACATCTCAAAGAATACTTATCCCCAACCTGGGCTGAGTTGTCTTCTGTAATGAGGTGATACTTTTTACAATGATTGGTGGGTGCTAATACCATGTTTAACCCTCTTCTTTCAATTTTGAAAGAAGCATTTAATAGTGCTGCAATTTTAATCTTCACCTACACTTATAAACCTATGCCAGACTAAACTTTGAGTAAATATTTATATAGACATTAAGATTACAATGTATCAAATTTATTTTTGTTTTTATAAAATTTTCCTTTGAGAAAGGTATACTGTTAATATTAAGAAGAATGAATGGTGAAAATTAACTGCTAAAAATATCCTCTGGCATAGACAAGGGAATGAGAATAATCTGTACCAATGAGTTGAATAAAGTGTCCAGTTTGAAATTCTCATAATTACAGCAGACATCTTAAGAAAGCCAAAAGTAACAATGGCTGAAACTTTGTCACTATAACAACCAAGATGAGGAGACTCATCTGTGTAAATCAGTGTATAATAATCTCTGACAGTGTGTGTTTGTTTGAATGTATGTTTGCATGAAATATTTCAGCTCAAGTAATTTTTTCATCTTATGGTCGAGCATATTTCTTTTTCATTGAATTTAATATAAACATTCATAAAAAGTTCTTAAAAGTGAAAATTAGTAAAAGATTTATCCACATTCTTTTCTCATATATATATATATATATATATAGAGAGAGAGAGAGAGGCAGCATATCTTCATTCAAGCATGTTTGGTTGAATAATCAAGACATATTATGTCTATTTATTTTTATTTCAATCCTCTCAAATTCACAGATCAATTTCTTAGTGTTCTTAAACTAATTAAGAAAGACACTGTAGTTTTTTTCATTCCTTTTATTTTCCCAAGTTCTTTCAATCTCATCCAAGATCATCTTCAGGAGTGAATTGGTAAGACAAAAAATTAATTTTTTATCTTAATAAATTTTTTTTAAATGAATATTGTTTGAATTGTGATTAGATTGTTACGGTGTGAGATGGACATTTTTACTCTCTTCAAAGGCTGAGGTGATGGATTTAATCGATATTTTTTAAATTTATTTTTCAACATATTTGTTGTTGTATATGTTGGCTTGGGAAAGTAATAATTCTTTCTGGAAAGTTGTTGTTAAAACTGTTCCTCACAATACAACTGAGAAACATGCAGAAATTTAAAAAACGTATCTATGAACACAAAAGTGGCTTCATACATAACAATGTAACAAATGCAGTAGTCACACACAGAAATAAATTTGGCCACAATTTTGATCAAAGAAATGCCATACTCATTAAAAGAGAAAGTAATTTATTCAGAAGGAAAATTCTCGAGAGTGCTTCCATCAAGTATTATCAAAATATGAATGTATGCCCTGCTTTTGTTTTTGTTTTTTTTGGTTTTTTTTCCTGAAAGAACTGCTACTTTCCCAAGCCAACATACAGAACAACAAATATATTGAAAAATCAAATGAAAATGGTTAAAATCCATCACTGTGAAGATGTTCAACACATATGTCCATCTCACATCTTAAAAATCTCATCACAATCCAAGCAATATTCATTTAACAAAAAAAATTTATTGAATATTACTCACTCACTTTACTTCTCACTAGACTTTGACTTATGACACTTTTGTCCTCCACATGCTTTGACTGACCTTTGACCCAGTCACCTGATAAACATTTATGAACGTTCTCAAATTTATAAGCCTTGATAAACCAATGACATCCTTGCCTCTGTATATAAACAAATACAGCATAATGAATCCTACATTGCCTTGATAAAGTCCTTTGAACGAAATGCACCGGCCAAGTATAGTTTTTTCTCTTGTGTCTTTTTATATATATATATATATATATATATACTTTCATGGTAATTGTTTGGATAAGCTCTTCACTATGGTACCTAGACTTTTGAATTTAAGTGTAGTACTAGATTGGTGTCGAGATCTCATCAATTTAAATTTGAGCTAGCTAGATGTAACTACAGATTCTATGCTTAATAGTTTCTTTTCTTGCACTTCTCACTAATGGAACTCTCTTCTAACTCAATGCTTTCCAACGGATTTTAAATGCAATGTCATTCATTATTTACTGTTCTCTTGACTGTGCTTTTCTCTTCCTGCTCATTAGTAATGTTTCTGTTCCTGATTCTTGCACACCCAGTAACCTCTTGTGTCTTAGTGGCTTTACTGCCTTGGTTGCGGTAAAGCAGATTAATATATATATATATATATATATATATATATATATACATATATACTATAGGCCAAAAGTTTGGGACCACCTTCTGGTTTTAAGTGCATGGTGTCACATTTTTTTTAGAGAGGGGGTTACCTAAAATTTAAAATCTGCCAGCCTTAAGATTACAATAAACCAACAATGTACATTAGCCAGAAAGAGCTTTAAGGAATCTTTATGCAGTTATGGGTTAATTTCATTATTATTATTGAACAGATGATAAAACATTTCAGGAAGAGAAAACCCCTCTGGCCTGAACAGAGCTACTAAATCTGTTTTGAAAAGGAGACACACACACACACACACACATTATTTAAAATTTGCTCTCTCAAACTCACTCTCTCTCTCTCTCTCTCTCTCTCTATATATATATATATATATATATATATATATATATATAGGCAGTATATATTTATTCAAACATGTTTCATTGAATAATATAGACATATTGTATCTACTTATTTTTATACTGATTCTTTCCAGTTGTCTAATCAGTTTCTTGATGTTGAGATGAAATTCATCAAGGAAGGCACCATAGTTTTTTTTTAACCAAATACTTTTGACCTTTCCTAAGATCATCTTCACAGATAAATTAGAACAATAAACTTATTATATATATATATATTGAACAATAAAAAAAAATTAAAAAATTAAAATCTTCAGACACACTGGGTTGTAGATTAATATTTTTTCGTTTTTTATTATTATTCCATTTAGATTCCTCGACTAGTTTCAGCCGAAATGGCCATCATCGGGAGGAGCAATATTTCTGCTTACTTCTAGTACTAAACTACAGAAATGAATGTCTTGATGGAGAAAATGAACTTTTGTCTGTAGTTTTCATTTGTTTTTTTATTTTTTTATCTTTTTAACATGAATCTTTTAACATTCCTTGTGTTGGTCAAACAGTCTCTTTTAAGTTGTTATTTGAGATAAGAGCTGGATAGATACATGCTGCTATGAATTCTCTGGTCAGTTTGACAGTTTTATTGGACTTGGTGAGGGGATATGTCTCTGTTTAGTGTTTGTGTGTGTGTTATTTGGTTCTTAGGGAGTGAGTAAGTATGATATGTGTAAGCGTGTGTATTGCTGTGGGTGTGTGTTATCATTTGGCTCATTAGGGAGTGAGTGCGTATGATGTGTGTAAGTGTTTATATTTGTGTGGGTGAGTGTATAAGTGTGAGGCCTCCACACCTCCATAAGCCTGTCTGTCTTATGTGGGTGAGAAATGTGAGTAGGTTTTTTTATTTGTTGAGTTATATCTATATATTGTTAAATTTGTGATTTAGCCCGGCTGGATATTTTGTTTTTAGACGTTGTATCCACTTATTTTCATGCGACTCTAAAATATTTCTAATGTTATCTGCTCTGAACTTTTCTATTCTCTCAATTATAGTGAATTTGGCATGGGTTTTGAAATCGTGTTTTTCCAGGCGGAAATGTTGTTCTACAGGTAATAATTTTTCATGGGGAGTCGACTTAATTCGTTTACGATAATTGTTAATTCTGTAGTGAAAGGGCCATTCAGATTTTCCTACATATTGTTTCTGGCATAGTGTGCATTCTAGGAGGTAAATTATGTTATGACTTCTACAGTTAGAATCGTGGTAGATTTTGAAAGTAGATTTAGTGACTGAGCTAGTGAATGAATTCGTGTTTTCAATATGGTTGCAACATAAACTTCTTTTGTTGTTGCATGGTTGGGAAAATCCTGTTGTTTTTGTTCTTAGTTTATTACGGATTACCTTGTCCCCTGAAATGTGGTTACTACCTATGATTTCTTTTAGGTTCTTAGGTCTACGATATGCAAGAAAGCCAGGTTCCTTAAACAGTTTTTTTAGGTCTGGTTTGAGATGTAGTATTTCCCAGCAACATTTGATTATTTGGGATAGTGGAGGCAGAGTGGGGTTGAAAGTGGTTACTAGAGGGATGCGGATAGATTTATTTTTAATCTTGTACATTAGGATGTCTTCTCTAGGTGTGGAAATTGCTTTATTTATTTGTTCCCTGATTAGGTGTTGTTTATAGCCACATGTTGTGAATTGATGCTCCAGATTTTCAATGTATTTATTTAATTCTTCATTGTTGGAACATATCCTTCTGAGTCTAAGTGCTTGTGAATAGGGAAGGTTCTCTTTGAGGTGTTTAGAGTGGGAAGACTTAAAGTGTAGATAGTTGTGGGTGTCGGTGATTTTAGTGTGTAGTGTCGTTTGTAGTTACCTGTGTTCATCTATGTAAATGCGGGTGTCTAAAAATGTTACTGATATATATATATATATATATATATATATATATATATATATATATATATATATGTATGTATGTATGTATGTATGTATGTGTGTGTGTAACAAATATATATGATAAATCACATTGGTCATGAGGGTAATAAGAGAATGGTCAAATGTGCCAGAACTCACGATGAAAACTTGTATAGTCTTGAAAAATTGATTTATTTCCTTGTACAAGAATAGCTACAAACGATTAAACAAGTAATCATTTTTATATCATATTCATTAACACACACATACACCTGAACATTCTTTACTTCACAGGTTCACATGTTGAAATGGTTCACAAATCAATTACAATTAATAAGATTGAAAAGAAACGAAAATATTTCTCTCATATTTTTTTGTAAAGTTATAAATTTCTAACTTTATATATTTTTGCTCTGGCTACACCCACTTTATATATTTTTGCTCCAGCTACCCAACTTTATATATTTTTGCTCTGGCTACCCCACTTTATATATTTTTGCTCTGGCTACCCCACTTTATATATTTTTGCCCTGGCTACCCAACTTTATATATTTTTGCTCTGGCTACCCCACTTTATATATTTTTGCTCTGGCTACCCCACTTTATATATTTTTGCTCTGGCTACCCCACTTTATATATTTTTGCCCTGGCTACCCAACTTTATATATTTTTGCTCTGGCTACCCCACTTTATATATTTTTGCCCTAGCTACCCAACTTTATATATTTTTGCTCTGGCTACCCAACTTTATATATTTTTGCTCTGGCTACCCAACTTTATATATTTTTGCTCTGGCTCCCCCACTTAATATATTTTTGCTCTGGCTACCCCACTTAATATATTTTTGCTCTGGCTACCCCACTTTATATATTTTTGCCCTGGCTACCCAACTTTATATATTTTTGCTCCAGCTACCCAACTTTATATATTTTTGCTCCGGCTACCCCACTTTATATATTTTTGCTCTGGCTACCCCACTTTATATATTTTTGCCCTGGCTACCCAACTTTATATATTTTTGCTCTGGCTACCCCACTTTATATATTTTTGCTCTGGCTACCCCACTTTATATATTTTTGCTCTGGCTACCCCACTTTATATATTTTTGCCCTGGCTACCCAACTTTATATATTTTTGCTCTGGCTACCCCACTTTATATATTTTTGCCCTAGCTACCCAACTTTATATATTTTTGCTCTGGCTACCCAACTTTATATATTTTTGCTCTGGCTACCCAACTTTATATATTTTTGCTCTGGCTCCCCCACTTAATATATTTTTGCTCTGGCTACCCCACTTAATATATTTTTGCTCTGGCTACCCCACTTTATATATTTTTGCCCTGGCTACCCAACTTTATATATTTTTGCTCCAGCTACCCAACTTTATATATTTTTGCTCCGGCTACCCCACTTTATATATTTTTGCTCTGGCTACCCCACTTTATATATTTTTGCCCTGGCTACCCAACTTTATATATTTTTGCTCTGGCTACCCCACTTTATATATTTTTGCTCTGGCTACCCCACTTTATATATTTTTGCTCTGGCTACCCCACTTTATATATTTTTGCTCTGGCTACCCCACTTTATATATTTTTGCTCTGGCTACCCAACTTTATATATTTTTGCTCTGGCTACCCAACTTTATATATTTTTGCTCCGGCTATACCACTTTATATATTTTTTTGTCACTAACTCTTGGAAAATGATACAGTATCAATGATATTTTAATCAAAAGAAAAAAAGCTCAACAGCTGGGCACCACATATTCAGTGTTTAACCCAAGTCCAATTTTGTGAGGTGAGGAATACTAATAAATTAATGTTTATCTCTTAATATTTGTATTTTTGCTGCAATCAAAGCTCCATCCTTCTAAAGCAGCTGTTAACTTTGATAAGAGTTGATATAATGGAAGAAAAGCCATTGAAAGTCATAGCATTTTACATGATGTTAATCATAATAAATTCTAGAATCTGTTAATTCATGCTTCTTGAAAAATGTTCACCATGTTTTAGTACTTATGTCTTAATTCTAACAGAAAAGATTCTGGCTAGCTTGGATTGAGTGACAGGGAAAAGGTTAAATGGCTGAAAGGTCAGAGGAGGAATGATCTGAAGGCTGAAAGGTTAGAAGAAGGACAGAGGTAAAGTCAAAAGGCTGAAAGTTCAGAAGAGAAAAGTTCAAAATTCTGAAGGTCTGAAGAATGACATATGAAAGGTCAAAAGAAGAAAGATCTGAAGGCTGAAAGGTTAGAAGAATGACAGAAGTAAAGTCAAAAGGCTGAAAGGTCAGAAGAGAAAAGGTGACAAAAGCTGAAAATGTAAAGAGATTCTATTTTAAAAAATTTTCCTTATTGGTTAAACATTAGAAAATCCTTTTTTATCTTGTTTAAAATATAAATGAAAGGGCCTCCGAAAAATATACTTGAATGTTATGAATATTTGATAAAAATTGCAAAAGATAAAATATTTTGATTTTTCTTTACATTGTCATCGGTATATGGAAATATTATCTAAAATAATTTTCAAAGTTACTTTAAAACTTACAGTACATGAATTATACTGTTTTCTTTCTGCTATACACATACTGATTGAATAAACCCTTTATTAATTATGGTTAATAGTGGTGGCCTCATTACACCTTTACAGTACAAATATTTGTACTGAATGATGACAAACATTAAAAGCATTCAGTAAAATTGCAAAATGGCAAATAATATTTCTTCAAGCAATACTGGGAAAAGACAATGCTCAGAGGTTAATTTAAAGTTTTCATAACAAAAAATAAATCTTAGAAAACAATTTAATAGTCACATTTAAATTAGATGTTATTTTAAATGTATTTAAATGTTAAATGTATTTTAAAATCTCCTCCTTCCTCTGATTGAGCCTAACATCATCAGGAGACGAAATTACAAAAGTAAAAAGAAAAATTATTGTCTGAAACTGAAGTAAATAATTGCATAACACTTACAAATGATAAGTTATTTGATTCTTATGTAAACACTTTGTTAACTGCCGTTGGTTATTATGGGAAAGTTAGGTAAATATTTCCACAATAAAAAGAAAATAAACTTTAGGAGAAAAACCTTTGGTGCATATTTCTAAATTATACTTTATTTTACATGCTTAAATAATAGGAACACACACACACACACACACACACACACACACACATATATATATATATAGAGAGAGAGAGAGAGAGAAGAGAGTTAGGCATATGAATAGAATAAACACTGGAATTAAGTTTTAGTGAAAAATTATTTGATGATTATATATATATGTTGAAAAAGCTGAAAAATTTTATTTGTATTAATCCTATATATATATATAGCTAAAGATTTGTTTGATAATCCATATGGATAATTCCAGGGAGGATATAATCTAAGGAAATAAATTATAATCACCATGAACCCTTAAAGTTGTCTGTTTCTTAATATAATTAATTTATATATATATATATATATATATATATAAATAAAATGGGCACTGGTATCAACACTATGCAGTGACAACTTTTTTCAAGCTTGAACACAGTCTTCAGGTCATGAGTGTTGTGTTTTTGCCCAACAGTTTATATATGCTGATCAATGGTGCATTCTGGGTAGAAAGGTCTATTGTATTATCCTAACAGTTAATGGGTGGGTGGTAATGGTTATATTTCAAATTATTCTAGAGGCTATTAAGTGGAAATAATTATGGATCTAAATATGATAATTTTTAGCTATATTACAGTGTTGTTTAACTTTTTATTTGGTCTTTATTATTGGTCATTTTATTATTTGATGTTTATTATTATTATTACATTTACTTGTGTTTATGAGTAAATTCATAGTTTCTTAATTTGATTTAATTTGTTTACTTAATTTGATTATTATTTTGTTTATTTTTTATTTTGGGAGTCATATGTTTTGTTTTTTTTAGTTTAAAGTACTCAATTTGACTAAAGTATCTTACATTATCTACATTGAATATAGTATATATATTTGCATTTTTTATGGTGGTATTTTACAAGGCATTTGACTTTAGTTTTTTTTATTTTTAAATAACTTAATAAAAAATTTGTTTTTGTTTCTTCGTTTTGAGATAAGTTCTATTTTTTTTTTTAATCAGTTTATCCCAAGCAAGGTGATACTACCATTAAAACACAAGTGGCTACTAGGAGTGGAAGAGAATGAAAAGACTTTCAGAAGCAACCGGAAACTTAATCTTAAACAGGAAACAAAGGATAAATCTTCACGCCAGGGAGGAATGTGCTTTATTTAGAAATTTGTGTTGATCTGCAAAGAGGATTATAACTATTTTCTCCTCCTAACAGAGTTTACTGTTTTTGGATTTATTGTTGTAGGCTGATATTTATATTTACATAGGCTCTGTCTCTGGTATCGAGCACTTTTACCCATAAATATAGCATAGCATAAAAGCTGTATTTTTATTATATATAACAAGTACTAACAGAAATGAAACTCATGAACGTTAAGAACTTTTATAAAGAATACATATTCTCATGAAGTTTTGAATGTAAAATGTATAAATCTCTTACATAATATCACATGACTACTATCAATAGAAATAAGTAGTGTATTGATTCAGTTCAAAACTCTGTGTATTAATATTGGGAATGCCATAGAACAGTGTAGTCTGTTGTAGATACGTGAAGTGATATTGGGACAGTACAAAAGTTTGCCAAGGTTTTTAAATGGATTTCAAAGACAATATTTAGATATTTATACATAGATTTATTCAACATCATATGTATAATTTTGTTCCACTACCTTTTTTCCTATCTTTAAGGCAGTTTCATGATTCTATCATTAAAGAACTTGGAATCTCTCTCACTGATGAACTTGTTCAAGTGGATCTTAAAGGCTTCCAGAGAATTGAATTCCTTCCCAATAAGAGAATTCTGTAAGGATCTTTGGTGTCACATCTTCCAACTTCTGTTAAAACCTTCTGTATAGGTTTCATGTTGACATTTCCAATTCAGTTTGTATCTTGTATTTTTTTGGGTGGGGGGGTTGTTTTGTTTCTTTTTTTTTTTTTTTGCTGACAACATACATTTCTGTTTTCTTACTGTTGATAGTTAGTCCTTTTATCTCACTTTCCTTCACTACCCTGTCTAGGAGGTCCTTTAGTTTTCTTTCTCTGTCTGCCATCAAGTCATTGTCATCTGCATAGCTTATATTGTTAAGATTATGGCCACTGATAATAAGTCATGGTAAGATCTTAGGATAACTTTACTATAGAGGTTGAACAGATCCAGTGAGAAGACATGTTCTTATCTCACATCACATTTCTATTTTTGTGTACCTACACAATTCATTCTCTATCCTTATACAAGCAGTTTTCTCCCAGTATTCTAACATCATTTTCCAAATAAACAAGATTTCTTTTTTAAATACATGATTTTTTACTCTAGTATGAGATTAGGTGGCATTTTTATATCTATACCGGCCAATAATTCATTGGTTAGATTCTTTTATGAAATAACTTTTCCATTTTAGAAATGGAGTCTATCATTGCAAACATTATACATGGATTCATTTGGTTCAGTTTCTTCATCTTTCTTCATCATTTTCAATACAATTGCATTCTGGAAAGGAAACTGAAAGGTACTCTTAAAGAATTATGCTAATGGAAAGCAAGAAGAAATGACTATTAACTAAAAGAAGACAGAACGTATAGCCATTAGAAAAAGATTCTAAGGTGTGATCTAACTATCAGGGGTGCCAAAATCAAGCAGCTACAAAAATTTAACTATATGAGTAGGGTTGATAACCCAAACTGTAACACAAAAACCTGAAAGTAACTTGGTATAATAAAAGAAGCCTTTCAGAAAACAAGCAAAGTATTAAGACATGAGAAAATATCATTAGAAACAGAATAGTGTTAAACTACTATATAATATCTAATGTCCTGTATGGCAACAAATGGTAGACAATTTCCTCACAGCGAAGAAGAAACATAGATGTGGTTCTACAAACGAATGTTAAAAATAATGTGAACTAGACATGTAGCAAAAAAGTTTTAAGGAAAATAAGGACAACAAAGAAACTTAAAATGAGAAAGAGAGACTTGAAATTTCTTGGGTACATCATGCAGAAAGTGTTTGGTTTGGTTCATTTTGCAGCATATCAACCTCAATGGGTTATTTAATGCCAATAAAATTTTTATTGCTGGTAACTTTTTTTTCAAAAATGTACTGTTGGTAATAATTTTTTACAAAGTATTTCTGGTATAAAAACCTATTTTTACACTTTCATAGTGTTTTAACCCCAGTTTTGAGGGAGTCAACTATTTGCCCATAGCTGGGACCCTAACAGGTGTTACCACCTCAGGTCAGGGCAGACCTGGGAACACCAGCAATTAAGAGATGGTCCTATGCCTCTTCAAAGCCTCCTGATCAGAGGCTTTGCTGTGGGATGTAGTTTATCCTCTTACTCAGAACACAGGTGTAGTTTATCATCCTACCCAGGACATGGGTGAGGTCACTCATCATACCCAGGACATGGGTGTGTAGTCTATTGTCATACCCAGGATAATGCAGAAAGTGAGGTTAGAATCAAAACTCATGGGATATACTGAAGACAAGTGATGCAAGAAAAAACAACAGCATGTAACCTGCTTAATATGCTCAAATGAATGGATAAAAGGACAAAGAGGGAGGGTAAAACAAGAAGTTGTGGAGAGCCATGATTATCCACAGCCTTATATGACTTGGCAGATAAAAAAAGAAAACTATCTGGCCTTCTTCAAGATTAAGTTGTTGAAACACAGGCTGAAGTGGTTAGAAAACATAATACACATCATAATACTATTGTGCCAGTGATCATAAAACTATATAATAATTACCATTTTGTAAGAGGAAGGGAGGTAAATCAACTTGAGTTAGTAAATTTACTGATCACATCCCTTAATTGTTTTAATAGTCTATAGAAATAAAATATTTATCTGCATTTAAGCAAAATTAGTTTCCAAGCAAAGTTTTTGACGGCACAAGTACACTATTACTTATCATAATTCCTCACCAATAACATTCTTTTTCTTTCTTATTTTATGCCTAAATACATGAAATGGATCCCTGGGCCCAAACACACTTTTTCATTGGCTTTTAGTCCTGAGTATGACAATAAACTGCATCAAGGCCTCTGGATTGGAAGTTTTGAGCAACAGGAAACCACTTCTTAATTGCTATTGTTGCCAGGTCCACCCTGACCCAGGGTGGTAACACCTGTTAGGGTCCCAGCTATGGGCAAATAGTGAACTCCCAAACAAAAAGTAAAAACTATTAAAGTATAAAAATACATTTTATAGTAAATACACCAGCAATACATTTTTATATAAAAAAAAAAATTACCAGTAATACATACTTATAGTAAAATTATTAAATTACTTCAAAGCTCCCAAGAAAATTAAATTTCAGGATTATATGACCCATAAGGAGTTGATATGCCATTAAACAAATCAATCAAAAATAGTTGGCTGTAATTTCTGATATTCTACCAGGTGTTTTTTAAAATGTTTTTAGTTTACAGCTTTATTGTATAATGAGGAAATAAATTATGTCTGCAATACTGAGAAAAATGGGTGGACACTCAGGGACATGTTTCATGTAAATTCTGAATTCTTTTAAACAAATTTCTTACATTTGTTAATATTCATAATTTTAATGCAAACATCAAAAATTAAATTTAAGAGGACATTGTAAGTAATCAGAAATATTAGGTTGGTCTGATAGTCATGGTTCACTTAAGAAGCGGAAAGAAAACAAAATTTTATGGAGCAACACCATTTATTATGCAAAATAAAGTCCATTATTCTCGATAGTCTTCTGCCAGCAATCAGCCACCATCCGAGTCTGTCTAAGATACAATTTTGCTGGCTTTCAATCAAAAACTGTAAATAAGCTCCCTTCACTTTATCAAAAGTGTTGAATCAGTGGTTGTGGAGGAAGTGTGCCATTGAGTAGAATAGGCCATAGTCACTTGGAGCAGCATTGGGGCTAATAGGTGGATGTGGAAGAATCTCAACACCAGCCATCTGTTTGAAATTCTCCTTAGTCAACCTGGCTGTGTGTGACCTCAGATTGTCTTGCTGAAACAAAGCCTGAGCTTGATTGACCAAAGCAGGATACTACTTCTTTAGTTTGTCGTACATGTGCTCTAGCTGCTGACAGTACAGTTTAGCATGCAGAACAAGCTCAAAATGCAGTACTCCTTGGAAATTCCACCAGACAGAGATCAAGATTTGTAGTTTTCTTTCCACTTCCCAATTGACTCAGGACTTTCTAGCCAACCTAATAGAATATTCAATGTTTGTTGAATGTGTGGACAGTTTTGTAGCACTCTCTGCAGGTGGGAGATGCCTTTCAGTCAGAAATGTGTTTTTAACTTTTTAACTTAGGTTTATTGCTTCTTGTTTTCTCTCAGAAAAATGCTGGGCAGATGCTGAATTAGCCATGGCATGATGTATTGGATGAGTTTGCACAACAAAGGATGTGGGCCTCTTTTCAATCAATGGCTTCACCAAATCTAAACCAAGGTGTTTCAAAAATAGCTTTCTTTAACATGGAACTGTAGCATTCTAAAGAGGGAAATAGTGAACGTCGGTTACAAAGGAATGATACCACCTAAATTTAATAGGTTTGTACAATATGCTCAAGGTCACTTTCTCTGGACTCTATAAAAATTTCAGAGTTGATCAACTCTAGCATCATCATCATCATCATCATCATCATCATAAATGCAGCAATGTCTCTGATTAGGAGGTTTTGAGGAGCATGGAACCACTTCTTAATTGCAAATGTTCCCAGGTCCAAAGTGACCCACAGTGGTAGCTCCTGTTAGGGCCCCAGCTATGGTTTAAAATATTATGTAAAAATCAGTTTTAATACTAGCAATACATTTTTGGAAAAAAGAAAATATTACCAGCAATAAAAATCTTGTTGGCATTAAATTACCCATTGAGGTTGATATGCCATAAAACAAACCAAACCAACTCTAGCAACAGCTTTATCTGATTATAGTACAAACAGCACTTATCTAATTGATATTTTTTTTTTTAGCTTGAAACTGTCAAAGAATGTCAGAATTATTTCCCACTTTACAACTCCTTTCCTACAGATGAAAAATTGTAGGCTTCTCACTTCACTACCACTATTTCCATAGCAAATGTTTTAACAAGCTATATCCCTTAGTTCCACCAGTTCAGACCTTCCCAGCTAAGATCCACCATGCCATGTACACTGGGAGAAATTGTCCCCATTATCTTCATATTCCATTAGTAAGAAGGAAGTTTCATTCAAAAGCTTCTTCCTGGAACAGACTCCCAAGAGGATGTTTCACTAATTACTACAATCTTAACCTTTTCATGTCTATAGTCAACCATTATCTTTTCTATATGCTCTCATGGTTTGCTCTTCTTACCTTCTCATCTGGTATACATTCAACAGTCATTAACCTTTTACCTTGAGTGGCTCTTGTGCCTTGTATTGGGTAAGCAATTTATAAAAAAAATTGAAAGTACCAATATATATAATCATTTTTGATAGTAGTTCAGACACCAGGATAAAATTGGTAAAATAAATGTTTACTGTAATATTATGTCCAAAATGATGCAGTGTTTCAGAAAAGAATTTGCTAACTTTTCAAGTTTGTTCTTTTTTAGTTTCTTGTCTAATCTTTCTGATATACAGTTCAGTTCACATGTATTCAATATGGCAAGCAATAAGGAAAAAATGTTTTATTTCATACTCACCAAGTTTAGATGGCAGGTATTGACAACATAGGCAATGGCTTTGAAATGGAATCAGTTTGTTAATGCATGTAATTTTCTTGTCATTATGATATGACAAAATTTCAGAAATTCCTGATATAGGTGCAGACGTCCTCTGCATTTTTTTCTTTGTGAGTATCACTATTATCAAATTTTAGGTGACACTAAACAATTCCAAATCTGTTTATAGAAACAGTAATCTTGAAACAAAGCCTTTCAAAAGCACCATCTTTTAATAAATTTATATTTCCAAAATTCCTCCAAGAGACACCAAGTAGTTACAGAAAACCAAAAATTTCTTTTATTTCCCTCAAATCTTCTGGATTCTTTTTTTTTATTCTACAATCAGCAGTTGCATGTTTTTTTTTTTTGGTTTTTGTTTTGCATATTTCAAAATCCTGGATAATCTTTCTTTTAGAAAAATGAAACAAATCCTTTTACTTTCATTTCTTATTTTTGATCCATATCTCATTTTCAAAATGTTACTCCAGTTTGAGATTTAGGAGGAGGATGAGTTCCTGAGCATTATATTCCATATTTACCACAGCAAATTTTTCTATGGAGGACATTTGAAAGTTCATTTACCTATCCAAAGGAATTTTCTCTTGCCGCATCATCTTTGCGCTCATTTGAGCCTCTGTTGCTATTTCCTAGAACATCTTTGACGCCATCGACTTGTATATCATCCTCTGAGTCTGATAAATTTGATTCTGTGTTTTTCTTTTCATCTAATTGCTTTTCTAGTGTGTCTTGAATTATGACAACAGCTTTCGAAATAGAGAATCTCATTTGCTTCATAATAGTCAAGATAGCATCACATAAGCTCAAAACATCTTTGGTTGTATAAAGAAATCACTTCAAGTTTATATGTAATAAAGAGGATTAATTATTTTGTCAACCTTAATCTGCTCATGCGAAAGAAACTTTCATTAGAAACATGAAAAAAAAGAGTATTGATCTGCTATGTAATATCAATCCTTCTATATGGTAGTGAATGCTGGACAATTTCTTCATATGAAGTGAAGACTTGAGGCAACAGAGATGTGGTTCTACAAAAGAATACTGAAAATACTGTGGACACTGCACATGAACAGTGGCAAAGTTTTAAAGAAAAGAAAAACAAAGAGTACATTTAGACTTAGTATCAGAAAAAGAAAGTTGAAATTTCTGGAACATATAATGAGGAAAGAGAGTTTGGAGAAATTGACACTTACAGGATATGCTGAAGGCAAGAGGAACTGAGGGGAAACTGTGAGTAACCTGCCTAACAAGCTTGTGTAAATGGATGGAGAAAAACATTAATTGTACCTACGAAGGATTGGAAGTTGTGGAGAGCCATGATTGTCCACATTCTGAAGGAACACAGAAAATAAAGAAGAAAAATGTGGGATCTAAATTTTACAAAATTAAAAAAAATTATTGTAGATATCCTTCTACATATATCATGGGTCAGCAACCTTTTGGAGATAGTGGGTCAGAAAGCTATGCATTTTCTCAGGGGCGGGCCATGATGTCAAATGTACTAGGATAGATTTTCTCAACCTCAGACCGCTCCATCCAGAAGCCTGCCTTGGTCTGGATGTTTAAAGAAAAAAAAAAAGGTTAATGTTATAATTTAAACAAGGTTCCTTATTTTACTGCAGGAGTAACAGGATAACACAAACAACAAAAAATGTAAATTCCTTATTAAAAATGAAATACATTAGAAATATCAACTTATTTAATGGGACATATATTTCTGCTTATTGTTTGATAAATTCTTCACATCAGGAGAAATATTTGTTGATGACAGGAGCTAAACATCATCCCAGGTGGTTATCATACAACCTTGTTTTTATTTGACTCTTGATATATTTCATGTTCGAAAAAGTTCTTCACAAGCATACATACTTCCAAATAATGTTACTATCATTTTCACATTATTCAACAGACTTCAATTCTGCCTGACAAAACGTATTTCTTGTAGAAGTCAGCAATGATTTTGGAATTCAATTTTGATTTCAAAAATCCATCACAGTGTTAGTCAATTAACACCAACTGATATTTTTCTGCCACTTTCTCTGCAAATTAATTAGATAATTAGTGTCCAGGTGTTAAGCTGGTGGGGCAGACAAAAATCCTTTGCGGAACGGATATGGCCCCCATTTTTAGATATCTACATGAAATAAGCTTTGGGGTAAATATCTATAAAAATACTTTTGACCCAGCATGATATAATGATAGGAACAGCACATTTCAAAAATGTAGATTAAAAATAAACAGATTTATTATTAAAATCTTCAGTTTTATTTTTATTTTTTTTATATCAATCTGAAATTATAATTTTATTTGTCTTAATTTTCATCTGAAATCTTTTGAATAAATTTTAAGAGTTTTTTTTTCTCTGGATGATTCTCCAAATCTAAGAAAAAAAATCCACTCACATTTTCCCCAACTCCTATTATATGGAACAAGCTCCTTCTTGGAGTCTTCCATAAAAACTACAATCTTAACCTTTTCAGTTCAAGGTTCAATCGTTATCTATCATCCTTATCCTAATTTCCTACTAACCTCTCTTTCACTTATTTCACACTTCAATCATCATAGCCATTTTAACAGTGCATCATGATCCTTGGATCAGGTAAGCTATAGTATCTCAATAGAAAAAGTGGACCAATTAGTCTGTAGCCTGACATGAAGTTATTAGCAGAATTTTGATTTGAAGATTTCACTGTGTAATATTCCATCTATGTGATCTATAGAGAAGTATTGGTTTTAGCGCATTGACAAGAAAAGAGATTATGTTGAAAAATAAATATTTAGTATGTAAGTGTCTTTTACATCATTGGATTGTGGATTTACTCATGTACCTCTATATATATATATATATATATATATATATATATATATATATAGGCACACACACAGAGTTAAAATATGATAAATATTCTAAAATATTTCTATTGAGAGAAGTTCCAATATCTGACATATTTTGTAACAGAAATACACCCAACAATTAAAACGATTTACATTCAGAATCACAATTCCTTTTTAGAATTCTCTGTATTCAAGAATGAGTATATATATATATATATATATATATATATATAAGTGGGCATTGAGGTCAATACCCAGAAGCAACAGTCTGTTTCATGCTTAAACACAATCATTGGGGCCTGATGGTTGCGGTTAAGCATGAAACAGACTGTCACTGTTGGGTGTTGACCATAATGTCCACTTTTATATTTACATATGCTCAATCACTGATATTGAGCAATTTCACCCCAAAATATAGCATAGCATATATATATATATATATATATATATATATATATATATATATATTCGACTGGAATTTGAACTTGGCTCTCCAATTCCTCAATCCAAGCTGCTATCCACTACTCCACCATGCCTCCGACATGTTAATATCCTTGGGAAAAGTATTAATCCTCTTCTTCTCCCACCAACTATGGGTAAAATATCAGGGTAGACTGGATTCTATAGTCTTGGATGGCAACTGGTCTAGGAGAAGGACAATTCTTAATTCAAAACCTGTGGAGGATTGTTTGGGGACCTTGTGGCACATAGTGCACCAGGTCTCTGTATTCGGCTCTTCAAAAAGTGTGGGTGGTTCTGCACAAATCCTTCACCACTATAATCAAATCTCATGTGCTGGTGTCTGGACTGTCATTTCCTGGAACTGAGCTGCTTGATCCTCATACGTCATATATATATATATATATATATATATATATATATATATATATATACACTGATGAGTATATAATATCCTATCTATTACTATGTATATCATTTGTACAAATAATATAATATTGGTTATTATGCATATGTGTACAAGGCTCAATCAATAAATCCATAACCTTTTAATTATCAAGTGATTTTGATCTGAAATTTACATTGTATAATATTAAATCTATGTGATTAATATTCATTAGTTGCCATAAATAAGTGCATGGGTAAAGAAGAAGAAGAAGATGTTGTGTAAAATAAAAAATATTTTCATTCTTAGGCTATGGACTTCTTGACGTATGTACATGTGAGGAGAAATATTATTTCTGTCTTAAGACATTCCAAGCTATACTGTCAGATTTGACTTTGAAGAATCATTCATTTTTTTTTATTTTTTATCAGTTCAGCTCTTGTAATAGTGTAGATCTGTCAACATCTGTTGATAAGTTATTCATAGACTGAAAGAATCTGAATTAGCCATCACTACTTTTGGGATGTATCCTGACAGTTAAAAGAAGAAAAAAAATGTTTACATGGCCTTATTTTCCACTCAGCAGTTCCTTTCCCACAGACACAACATTGCAAGCCTTTCACTACTTTATCACTAATTCAATGGCAAATGTTCCAATAAATTCCATTCTTTAATGCTACCATCTCAGACCTTTGCAACCAAGACTCACCTTTCTGTATCCACTGGGTTGAATCATTCCTATTTCCCTATATGTTCCTTTGAATTGAAGCTATGAATTGGAGATATCAAAATCCAAAAGATGTACAGAAATTCAAATATCGAGGAAAGGGTTTTATCAGCGGACAGAAAATATAACAACTGAAATCTGAATTCAAATAGTAAAAAAAAATGCCTTCCAAAAGCTAAACAAAATATTAAGCAATGGGAAAATTTTGTTAGAAAAACAAGAGAGTGCTGAACTTTATCACTAATTCCATGGTAAATGTTCCAATGAGACTCATTTTTTTTTTAATGCTTCTATCTCTGACCATTGCAGCTCAAAACGTCCTTGCTTAGCCTACAGGGTTGAATCACCTCCATTTTCTACATATTCCTTTGGTAAGAAAGTGGTTTAACTCCAAAAACTACTTCCCAAGAACCACTACTGTGTACAACACTGTACTGTGTTGGTGCTTCCAAGAACTCTACAAGACTTATTCTAGTCTAGAGTTAATAGTTATCTATCAACCATATCCTCATAATTTTCACTCCTTTCTTCAGTAACCCTCTACATTGAATGGCTCTTAAGCCTTATATTAGGAGAACTTTAGTAAAAAAATAAAAATTAAATAAATATAAAATAAAATCTACTTTTGTATAAAAAAGAAAAGATGTACCCAGAAAGTATCCAATGTTAGTACATTGAAAGGAATAAGAGCATTTTTACCCTTTTCATTAAGACTGGATGCTTTTTGGACAGACCTATAAGAAGTTTTGGTATCTTTCCTGATAAAATTGAAACTTGAAAAAGCATAATCAGGATGTTGATGAGAAGATATCTTATGCAAATAGCATAGATGTCAGTAAAGAGTATATTTTTAGGGTCTCCACCCTTTACAGATATCACTGCCTTTGTAATTTGATCCCAGATACAATATTTCCTCAAGCCACACTGATTCTTAATCTAAGCTGAACAGTTTATAAAGAGAAGAATTAAAAACATAAAGAAACACTGAAACTCTCCTGTATTTTTGCTTTAACTTTGTACCTAAATAAGTTCAAACAAGGAAATTTTAAATTCTCTTTGCATCCACCTGCCACTCAACTACTTATTTTGCTTATTTTATATTTTAACATTCTCTGTTTTATACATACACAGTCATGGCTATGTGAGGTGTAACAAAAATAACCCTACATTTTGAACTTACTCCATTTTTATAAATAAAGGATGTGATGGATAAACTGTTGCAATTTTATCTTTTTAATTTTTGCGCATTGTTTGTTTTTGATTTTGTTGATGGCACAGCAGTAGGGTCAGTTGAGCACCATCTGTGAGAAAAGGATCACTATGAGGCAATTCACGCTGCCAGGAAACTATGCTGTACTACTTGGCTGGAAGCTCCAATATGAACATTTCAGAGTATTTGGGTGTCAATCTAAGGACAGTGCAAAGGATTCAGAAAGAGTCTAATGGTGATCATGAAGGTATGGCAGCTCAAAAACTCACTCTGATCATTCTGATAAGAACAGGACTCTTGAATTTGTTGGTAATAGCCTCAGATTCAATATAGAAGCCTAGGCTATGAGGGTGGCTGCTGGAAGACCCTATGTCTGGGAAAAGGACTCTGCACCATGCCACACAAGCAGGAGAACCCAGTCATGGCTGTCAGACAATTTTGATAACTACATCTTGCCACATAACTCCCTAGACTGCAACCCCCTTGATTATTATGTGCAGGGATGCAGTTGAGTGAGAGACCAAAAAAACTCCTTGTAA
>OZ010577.1:19031788-19084288 GCA_963932145.1 Acanthosepion lycidas
GGTGTGCTCAGAAATGAAAAGAAAAGTGCTATCAAGAGATTTTATGAATTTTGTAGTACAGATTTTTCCTCTACCATTTGTGAGCAGTATCATAACAGCCAACAAAGGACTATTTTGAAAGAGACAGTGACCCATCATTATTTGGGGAGATTATTTTTAATGGTAAGAATCCCTAAACTTCTGTGTAACATCTCATTTTAATTATCTTCTAAGTGCCACTTCAGTATGCTTGCAATCATGGCCCTCCACTGCTTCCTGTTCTTTGTAATTCTTAATAAATTGTCTTTTTGCTATCTTTCCTAAACCTTGTTCCGCCATTCATTTATTCTTCGCTCTATATGCATTGTTTTCCTCTGTCCCTCTTGCTTTCAATCTGTCACATGAGTATCAGATTTGCCAAGCCCTCTTTCCTTGTGCCATAAAAATT
Organism: Acanthosepion lycidas; assembly: GCA_963932145.1. Taxonomy (NCBI): domain Eukaryota; kingdom Metazoa; phylum Mollusca; class Cephalopoda; order Sepiida; family Sepiidae; genus Acanthosepion; species Acanthosepion lycidas. Next base: position 19,032,216 of record OZ010577.1, read on the forward strand.
TCAACTATCTCTTCCTGACATTAAGTGTCCTTTTTGTTTCAATTTTCTCTAAAACTTGTAAAAGAAAGAATCTGAGATTGTGGATGAAAACAATTCAGAGAACGCTTAATGAGCATCTACTTCACAATGGTATTTAGCTACCATGAATATGTTCCAGGGATTTAATTAAGTATTAGATTGGTGACAAGGTCTCATCATTTTAGAGTTTAAATGGCTAAATGTAACCTATGCTAACAATTTCTTCTAACGTACTTCTCACTTGTGGAACTCTCTTACATTACAACTTTTTGCTTCCCAGTCAACTTTGATCTTAATTTAAATGCAATCTCAATTGTTATCTTCTGTCTTCTTACTTCTTCTTCTTTTATTGTCCTCTTTACTCAATAGTCATTTTTCTCATATTCTCTAACACTCAATAACCTCTTGCATCCTAGTGGCTTTATTGCCTTGCTTGGGGTGAAATGAGTTAAAAAAATATTAAATACAAATCTTAATGTACAAAGCCAGGATATTTTAGATGATGCAGAAATATATCCTCTTCTAATAACCTGATTTTCTGAATTTATTTTTCTGAAAGCTTCTTTGCATTTTCTCCCTGTTAATGAAATCAGGACAATTTTTGCATGTTTTTTACTCTTGCCTTAACACATGATAGTCTTGCCTTGTTCTAAAGGCTCAGATGTCTTTTGATTGATTCGTTTATTTTCTATGGCTTATCAACCCTTTGCAGGTTATTTAAAGCCAGAAAAGATATTTAGATTGTAAATTTTTTTTTGCGATAATGATTCAGTGATACAAGTCTTACTAATTAACCCATAGCTGGGGTAAAGAAGTGGATTCCTATTTTTCCAAAGTGTGTGAATATATCAAACCCAAATGAGATTGGAACTCTGCTCTGTGATTAACAATTTTGAACCATTATCCTTTATACCAACCACAAGGTTGGGCCTGGGAACACCAGCAATTAAGAGGTGGTTCCACACTCCTCAAAGACTCCTGATCAGAGGCCTTGCTGTTAGATGTAGTTTATCGTCTTACCCAAGATACGGATGTAGTTTATTGTCATACACAGGATGGAAGTATTTGGTTGTAAAAATAGAAATCATGTTGTTGTATATTCACATTATTGTTTATAATGCTGTTTTGGTGTAATGACATTGGTACTTTGACAGATGACCTCCAGGAGTCTTTTAGTTCTCTTTAAATATTTATCATGATAGTATGATAAATACAACTAAGAAATCTCAAAGTCAGTATTACTTTTATGCAGCTTTCCATTTGTTTTTTAACCCCAAAATCATAAATAACAATACATAAGTTATGTATTTAGAGATTCTTGGTAAAATCTGAAAAAGAATTTCGCTTCAGCTACTTTCTACTGCCATAGCATAGCTTCCCTGTGCCTTTTCTATAAATACTTTCATGGTAATTATTCTGATGAACTTTCCTCTTTGGTATGAAATTTAAAGGCAGTACTAGATTGATGGCAAGGTCTTATCACTATATAACGGAAATGCCTAGATGTAACCATAAGTTCTATGCCGACAATTTCACCTTTCTCACTTTTCATTTGTGAAACTCTCTTCTGGCTTCCAGTCAAATTTGATCTTCAAAAATTTAAATGCAATGTCAATCATTATCTTCTATCTTCTTAATTCCTGTTCTTTTATTGTTCCCTCTCCTTAAAAATATTTTTTTCTGATAATCTCTCATATTTAGTAACTCTTTACATCTTAGTTTCTTTATTTCTTTGCTTAAGGTGAAATGATTAAAAAAAAAAAAGTTTTCTCTTAACAGACAATAGTTACATGGGTGCAAGATTTAAGATTTAAATTTGACTTGATAGTTCTTGATCATCAAAAAAATATTTTTAATTACACAAAATCTCTGGAATCTAAAGAGGAACAATCCCTTCAGAAATTGTTGCAATTGTCTTTAATTAGCACATTGCCCATCTCTAGATCATGCACAAATATTGCAATAGTGTAAGTTGTAAGTTTCAGCAATTTGTAAATAAAATTAACATCATGTTGGCATTGATATTATCATGGAAAATGAACATGACACAAGATAAACAATCAGAGATAAAAATTTCATGCAGGACTCATTTTTCTAATTATTTACGACTTATCTCTATCAGCAATTAGTCTGATTCACACAAAAGGGGAAAAGACGAAAGTCAGTAGAAGCATTTAGAAAAATAGGTTGATTCCCTTGTGTTTAATTTTGAAAAGAAAATACACATACACACACACACACATATATATATATATATATATATATATGTATATATATGTGTGTGTGTGTGTGTGTATGTTTGTGTATTTAGTTTTGTATTCAGACAGCAGTCCTTCTGTAATACATGTTTCCTTACAACCGACTGATAAAGTACTAATTTTGATTGTAATTTTCTTGTATGCAAACAAGACATTACTGTGCAGTAATTGATATGCATAATTCAACTGCAAAAAGTGTCTAAAATACTCTTATCATAAAAAAAAAAACAACCAATAACAACATCAACTATGGCCATCTGTGTATTGGCTGTAGTTTGCATTTTGCAAAATATGGCAACTTTTCAGAAGTTTTACTTCATTTACAGGATGTAGGTGATCTTGGCTCTTCTGAATTTCCTGTCACTTGTATTAGGTTGGTGCAAAAATAATGTCGTTTTCTCACATATGTTACTATGGAAGAAAACGACATTATTTTTGCAACAACATAATAATAAGTTTTGTCTTTTTGTTATGTATCATAAACTGAGTTCTAGCATCCATTTACTCAAACTCGCTAGGTAGGTTAAGTGTTGTTTTCCACTGTCTTTCTTGCTGTCAATATGTCCTGTGAGTATCAAATTTTCCAAGCCCACCTTCCTCATTATAAGCCCCAGAAATTTCAACTATTCCTGATGTTATATATGTGTTCTTTTTGTTTGCATTTTCTCTAAAACTTTGTTGTTGTTCACATGTTTGGTCCTTGATATTCTCAGAATCCTTCTGTAGAACCACATTTCTGTTGCTTCAAGTGTTTTCTTTATCTGTGAGGAGATTGTCTAGCATTCCCTGCCATATGAGAGGGCTGATAATATGTAACAATGCAGTAATCTTTTCATTTTTTTTTAAATTAAATCTTTCTATTTAATATTTCCCTTACCTTTTGGAAGGCATAATTCAGTACTGTAAAAGTTGGTAAGAGCTACTGGACTTGAGAAAACTGTTTTCCTAAATAATTTTTTTAAGCAAAAGATTTCATAAATTTCAAATTTCTCTTTGCCTAATTTGGCATTCAGATCTCCCATGATGATTGTTATTACCTTGTATAAAAACAATTGATTTACTATAGAAAAAAATAAAGTCAAACATTAATAATAATTACTAATGCCTCATCTAAGACATTTCAACAACCCAAGATAATTACTTCTTCTTTCATGTGCCATGTTCTTTTAGGTTGTGCAACTCTCTGCAACTTCCTGTTTCAGTTAATGAAATGTGATAAAAGAAAGATAAGTCAATAATAATGTTTCATCATCTATTTTCAGTTGAGATGCTGTTTGAATTCCAGAGATGGTCATCATAATAATGTTGAAAAAGTTGTTTGTTTTTTTAAATTTCAAGGGATTTGAGGAATTATAGTTTGTACCATTTCTTTGTTATTTTTTTTACACCATTGCAACACATGAAACAACCTTGACATTAATTGAAGGAGATATCCGTTTGGCAAATCTTTGCATTTGAATGCTGAAGCCAATGAGATCTCTGTTCGTGCACTGTTTCCTCTCACTTTGCAATACAATGCAACTGTTCTCAGAGATGGCAAGGTGTTGCAGGCAGTGACATATTTGTGCTTATAGAATTACACAGGAAATTGCCTCTATTTCAAGTAATCATGCATTTATGATGTTGTAGCTCTGGGAACAATAGTGTATTTTAATATACAAAGCATCTTTGCAGAGAAGAAGCTATTGATTAGGTAGAGAACAAGCTGGAAGCAAGAAAAGGGTTGTTTGCTTGGAGTTCTCAAGCCAGTTGCTGGTATTCCAAAAGCATCAAAAGGAAATAAACAAATTGTTTGCTCAATTGAAATTTTGCAGATTTCACAGGAATTTATGGGATATAAATAGAAAGAGCAATGGAATACTGACCTGGAGGTTTATTGTTAAAACCAGTTGGAAATGGGAGACAAACTTGAACTCAGAATAAAAAGGAAACAGAAATACTTTTCTTTTTCATTAAAAACTTTACATACATACATACATATATATATATATATATATATATATATATATATATATATATATATATACATACATATATAATGTGTGTGCATGTGTAAATATATTGATAAAATGTGAAAGAACCGTTAAAGTTCTTTAGTATTTTTGTTTTTATTTTTAAAAAAGCAGTGCTTGATACACAAATAGAGCCTAGATTATAATTATCTTTTTTTTTTTAAAAAATATGATTCCATCACTACACAGGAATTACCATGTTTCAAAAAGAGAAGCTAAAAAATTTCAATTCAATTACAGAAATAGAATTAAATTAAAGTATCTACTGTTTCATTTTCAAGTGAATTTTGAAATAACTTATTTCAAAATTTACCGAGATTTATAAGCACATTCATTCATAAATCCATTTTTATGGATATGAAGAAAGCCATTCATTTTAATAAGGGTTGATAGGGTATTCATTTTCACTGACAACTATTGTATCAACATATTAGTTACTTTTGAAAAGAGGTTAAGTCAAGGTAAGTTCAGGGTGCCTATTTTCAAATGAATTATGACATCCATTCAACACATGTCATCTGGTCTTTTCCAATGACAAAGTTTTTTGGCACTTTTGTTTTGCCATTAAATTTGTACTTGTATACATAAAGATTTTTTTCTGAAAGGGTTGTTTGTATATGAATACATTGTATTGAAGCACAATTTTTTTTTTGTTGACAACTTCTTAAAGGTTTTTTTTAGCTTATGATTGGGTTGTGTTTTTAAACCTATTGCTTTAATTGAACTTGTTCATAGATTTTGAAATTTGAAATTTTTTATGCTAATTATTTTAGGCGAATATTTGTTGGTGTCAGCAAAAAAATGTTATCTCATGTCTTTGATTTAATAAATTTTCGTTTTTAGAAACTTAATAATGTGTAGTTTTTCATGTAAGCATAAAGGGCATGGGTCATCCCAGGTTTTACAAGTTCTTGTTCTATTTATTATTTTTCATAAGTATAAATTTAATGGCGAAACAAAAGTGCCAAAAAAATTTCAGTCATTGAAAAGGACCAGACAACATGCGTTGAATGAATGTCATCATTCATTTGAAAATATGCACCCTGACACTTAACCACTTTTCAAAAGTAACTAATATGTTGATAAAATAGATGACAGTGAAAATGAATACCCTACCACCCCTTATTAAAATGAATAGTTTTCTCCATATTCATAGAAACTAATATTATGAATGTATGTGCTTATAAAGCTCTGTTAATTTAAAATAAATTATGAAAATGAAACAGAAGTAGGTACTTTAATTTAATTTCTATAATTGAATTGGAAGTTTTTAGCTACTGTTTTTGAAACATAGTAATTCCTGTGTAGCAGTGGAATCATATTTAAATATATATATATATATATAAAAAGTTAATCATCAGAATTGAATCAGATGAGGAAACAGCAGTATTAAAAAGTGCTCAATACACCAAGTAAAAGTAAAAATAACATGTAGAGCTTTTAACTTTAAAAATCAGGAGGTTGGTTGAATCCGCTACCTTGGTTTCAGCCTTATGGTATCCTCAGGCAAATTTTATCAAATAACCTCTTCACACTTTTTTTTTATAACTGTATACTTACCTGGCACAGGAGTTAACCATGAGCCAATAAAGGTTTACTGAGGCATGGTTAACACGACTGTGCTTCTCCTCATTTTAAATAGGAGAAGTTCCTCAGCTCTGGGGATTCCACACCTACAGCAGCACCTTTCTCATCACACTAGAGGTTGGGTTAGTATAATACTGATGAGAGTGGTCATGGGGGCTGGACAAAAATATGCATAAGTATATGTATGGCTACTGAGAACTGTAACTGTAATGTCTACAAATTTTTTTACACACACACACACACAGAAAGAGTCCACCAAAAAATGTATACACAATTTAGGAAAGGAAAAACTTTCATAGTTTTATCAAATTTTGATAACCATGTTTATTGTAGTACAATATTTTGCTTAACAGATGGCATTACATTGGGGGCCCTTAGACAAGAAATTGAAAATGCATGTGCAGAAATCACACGAGACATTGTCCAATCAATAGTTCACCATACTGATAGGTGCCTGGAAGCTAAAGGTCACCATTTAGAGCAACTCTTTTGATTGTAGAATTCAAAGGAAACTTGTATTAATCTGTGAATGTCTGAATCTCTGGATTAATGTCTGAATAAAATTGAGCTTTACAATATCATTACAAGTTTTTCCTTTCCTGAAGAATGTATACATTTTTTGTCAGACTTTTATATATATATATATATATATATATATATATATATATATATATATATATATATAATATGTGTGTGTGTGTGTGTGTGAAAATATATAAAAAATAGGAAAGAACTGATTAGGTAAATAATCCAAAGTTCTTTAGTATTTTTGTTATTATTTTTTAAAAATAGTGCTCGATACAAAAGTAGAGCATAAATATAATTATTTATTTAAAAATATGATTCCAACACGCTACATAAAAGTTCTCAGGTTTGAAAACAAGAGCGGAAAACTTCAATATAATTATTTGAATTAAATTGAATTAAAGTAAGCTCTGTTCCATCTTCAAGCAAAATTTTTTTGGAATAACTTATTTCTGAAATTTATGTGTTTTAATAGCATATTCATTATTGAAATCAAAATTTCCATGGTAACGGTCAGCGCGATTGTTCATATAGAAAGGGGTGCAGGATGTTAATAATTTGTATCAGTATAGAGTTACATTCATAGATGTCAAGTCAGGGTAAGGTTGGGGTGTCTAAATTTAAAAACGGAAGATGATTTCGTCTAGTCTGGTTTACGTGTCTATGGAGATTTATTTATTTTTTTATTTTATTTTTTCTGAAAGGGTTTTGTGTATATAAAAAAACTGCCGTAACATTTGTTTTTTGACGACTTCATAAAGGGTTATCTTTTTTTGTAGGGTATTTAAGCTATTTATTAGGACTATGGATTTAAAAAAAATTATATGCTAATTATTCAATGCAAAGATTTGATGATGTTGGTAAAAAACCGTTAATTGGATCGTTTTGTGTTCATTTTGTTTAGTTCTTTTTTCATAACAGATTTAATGTTTAGAATAGAGCTTAGAAAAAATTTGCAGTGTGAGATAGGAAAGAAGTAAGGCATGTAGCAACATCAGCATGGCTAGGGCACTCCTTTAATGGCAAGGAAGGGCAAAAATATTTTAAGTCAAGTGATATCAATTGCTGTATGAGTCGTATGATTTTTGAATCAAGCACGGGCAATGCCAGGCCTTGCTGCTAGTATATATATAAAATTGTGACAATTGTGTTTAAGCATAAAACAGACCGTGACTTCTGGGTGTTGACTTCAGTGTCCACTTTTATATTCACATTTGCTCTATCCTTGATATTGAGCACTTTAACCCATAAATATAGCTTACCTTCAAACTATATTATGTTATTTGGTCAATATGACTAATTTCAAAATTTCTGATACCACTCTGGCACAAATATCTCCAGTTATTTCTATCCAGGGCAACTTCCTCAAAGTTATTAAGAGGCACATTGACAGCTGAGACATTACTCTGCTTGTTCTTGTACCTTGACCAGTGTCAAGCTGGTTATACATGAGGACCTTAGATATTCTGTCATCACTCATCCTTGCAACAGCTCAGCAAAGTTGTAACTGCATCAGAAAAATCTTAATTCCACTGATGTTGCATCTTATATATATATATATATATATTACAATAGTCATAAAATAGTGCCATTATAATATATATATATATATATATATATATATATATATATATATATTATAATGGCACTATTTTATGACTATTGTTATAGCACGCTCTTCTTTATATAACATACTTCATATAAGGATTATCTATACATAATGCTTTGGCTAATTGCTGTGACACCTGTACTTAGTCTGAAGACTGACTCAAAATGGCTACCTGTCTTACCTCTGACCTGGAACTCTTATAGTAATGTACTAGTTGATATAGTCACTGGGAGTGTACTATTTACTCCACAACATTCCCCCTTTTGAGATTAATACTTTTATAAACATTTTATTTTTTATTAGTATTAGTATCTTCCCCTCCACTTTCTGGAGAGTTCGCCAACATACTTGTAGCATTTCCATCTCAGATCGATTTCCAGTTCTTCAGTACAATTTCTTCTTCTAGAACTTGTCCTTGCAGATTCCACAGCTTGTTGTGGTGATGTCATATAGCATTTTTATTGGTCCTTCCAATATTGCAGGTTTTTCATCATTAATTGTTTTTTTCAGCTGATTATGGTGCCTTTTATGTTCAAATTTTTTTCCCTTTTCACCATGTAAATCACTTTCCTGATACTTACTGATATTATGTCGTCTTCCCAAGTTTCTTTGCCATCCTTATATGCACTAAAGAACACTTTATCACGGACCATGAAGCTTTTGGCATCACTTTTATTAATGGTCATGTTTTTTCGACTTGGTAACAACTTGTCAAACACAGATTCTACTCTTCTGGCAAACATTAATTATGCCAGCAACATGCCTGTTGATGTACTGGGGTGAGGTGTTACCTGGTAAACTCTCAGAAAATTTTGAAATGCTTTCTCAAGAGTTGCTTTCTTCAACACTCTTTTGAACATTCCCACAAAGCATTCAGCTTGTCCATTAGATCTTGAGGGATATGGCAAGGTCATAACATGTTCAATGGAGAACATTTTACAACAGTCTTTAAATTCTTTACCCATTAATTGTGTTCCATTATCAGATACTATGGTGTCTGGTATACCATGTCAGCAAACAGTTCATGCAATAAATTCACTTTCACTGAGGATGTTGCATTTTTTCACTTAGAAATTTCCAGCCAATTTGTGAAACTATCAACTACCACAAGATAATACAACCCATTGTTAGGGCCTTCAAAATCTATATGCAGTCTTAACACTGGTGTCTCTGTCTTTGGCCAAGGTTCATTGTTTGTGATAGGTCGTTTTGCTGCTAGAGCAAAACTTTTACATACTTTCACTATTCTTTCAAGATCTTAGTCCATTCTGGTATACAAAACTTCATATCACAGATTTAATTTTAGAAATACCAGGATGTCCACAGTGAAAATAATATTCATTTCTATAATACACTCAGTATTACAAATCTTTTACTACACCATTGCATATCGAATATGCATTTTCATTCATGATTACTTTCTTTCAATTGTTTTTGTTTTCTCAATAAAAATGCCATTTTCTGCTTTTTCTTTCATTTCATTCAGGGCCACTGGTAACTCTTGTACTACATTACACAAAAACCTTTTTATTTTCATTTTCCTTTTTAATGCTGCGATGACCATGTCCCACAATGATTCTGCATTTTTAGGTATTAATCTAGATAATCCATCCACATGTCCTAATTTTTTAGATCATTTGTATTCCATCATAAAATCATAGTTTAACAGGATGGTACCTCAGTGTTGTATTCTATTAGCTGTATGAGTAGGTATACCTTTCCTTGAACTATATATTGTCAATAAAGGTCTGCAGTCCATTTACAATGTGGAATTTCTTCCATAAATAAATTTATTAAATTTCTTCTTAGTGAATATAATTGTGAGAGATTCTTTTTCTATCTGGCTGTCATATTTCTTTGCTGATGGAATCAATTGTAAAGCATTGAGCAAAGGCTTTCATTTTACCATCATTGTATTTGTATAAAATCACCACTCCAATACTGTACTCACTAGCATCTGATGCCACTAAAATTTTTGCTTTTGGGTTGTAGTGGGGTAATGATAAATCTGATGTAAGCTTTTTCTTATTTTGTCAAATGACTTTTGACATTTATCATTCAAATTCCACTTTACTCCATTTTTAAGTAGATCATTAATTGATGCCCTTAATTTATGCATATTATCTACATAAATTTGATATTAATTAGCCAGTCCTGAAAAAGCTTGTAATGTAGTCACATTTGTTGGTGTAAGCATATTTTTAATTGCAGTTGCCTTCGATGGATCTGGTTGCCGACCATTTTTATCAATAATTTGACTAAAGTATTTAATTTTCTGTAAAAACAATTCACATTTTTTTTCACTAAGCTTGAATTCATCTTCTGTTAGTTTTCCCCAAATAATTTTCACAGGCCCAACATGTTCTTTCAATACACTTTTGATCGAAATGTCAATCAAATATGCTACTGTGAAATTGTAATCCACAAGAATGGTATCCATGACTTGTTGAAAAATAGCTGGTGCCACCTTTTATACCAAAAGGAATTCGGTTAAACTCATATAATCCTCTGTGCATATTTATGGTTGTTAATTCTGAATATTCATTTTCAATCTGAATTTGTAAATATGTTTCAGAGAGATCCATCTTTGAAAATATTCTTCCGCTGTTCAACTTTGGAAAAGATTTCTTCTGGATTTGCTAATGAGCAGTTATTTGCTTCTGAATAACTGTTTAATCCCAACAAGAAATTTGCACAATCATGAATTTTATTATTTCTTTTATTTGCATAAACCCCTCGGCAGCCTATTCTGAATGGTTAATTTTTTCTATTACACCAATTCTTTCGAGTCTGACCAACTCTTCATTAACTTGTTCTAATGCTGTGAATGGTATACACAGTTTTTGCTTAATTACTAGTGTCAGACCTTTTTTTAGTTGAAAATCTGCTTTGAATTTTGAACCCCTACCCAGTCCATTTGAGAAAACTTCTGGAAAACATTTTTTTAATTTTTCCATAAGATTTTCATTCTGATTTTTAAATTGATCCACTTACATTTTTACAATAAACATTTATTGGCAAATCCCAAAGTTCAAATAGTTCCCTCCAGAAACTGAAATCATGATTTCAGAAGTCCTTTTTAATAAAGGCTTTCCAATTTTCTTAAATGTTTTACTGATTATTGAAATATGACTACTAGTGTTCAGTAGCATTTTCACATCAACATTATTTACTTGCACATTTACAAATTTTTTTTTGCTTTCTGTGACCATTTTATCTGTTATATTGCTGTGTATGAATTTCTTCCTGTGAGAAATTTTTTTTTGGTTTGGTTTTGCAGTGCCACTGAAATGTTTTAAGAATTTTAACAGTGTTTATATGGGTGATGTGATGTTTTGGCAAAAAGTCCCTGTTCTCTTAATCACTGTAAATGCAACTGTCACACAGTACACACACTCACTTAGTGGTATCTTGCTGCTGACTGAGTGACCCCACTGGAGAATTGCTGTGCATGTATGCACAATAGCATTTTCCCTGATTAAGTATCAAGTTTGTAAAACTGATTCTTGAGATACTCAGAATGACCAAATACTCCCAAGACATACCTCCCTTAATATTCAATGAGGTTATGGAAGGTTGAAAAGTGAAGGAAAATTTTGCATTGTAATAATATTCAACTCCTCCACAAAGAAAAATGCAGACAGAGTATAAATGCAAAATCTTTAGATTTAAGAATTCATTGGTGTTTTACAAAAGTTGTTTCTTCTTTTTTATTTCTTAGTCCAGTTTTTTCTTATGAAAACAGTTTTTGAATGACAGGAAGTAGACATAGGAAAATTTATTAATGACTCCTCTTACTACTTCAACTAGGACTTTTACTCTGTCTTTTTATTTATATCTAGCATGCTGATGTAGTAGTAGACACATGATTGTGCACAAATATTTAAAAAATGCTCAGCTTGAATTGAATCTTTTTTATTTTTGTTTTTTTAACCATTTCAATAGAAAGAAATTTTCAGCATTAATTGATCAAACGTTGTTTTACTATCAGATGAAAATTATAAAATCTTTCTCTTAAAACAGTTTTTCATGAAAATAGGCTTCTCAAGTCTACTAATTTTTAAATTTGGATCCTGGCTCTCCACAACTTCCTGTGTTTTGTTTTTCTCAGTAACTTTTGCTTCTTTATCATCCCTCAATGTCCTTGTTCTGCCATCCATCCACCCAGACATATTAAGTACATTTCCTTTTGCTTCTCTTGCTTTTTATACACCCTGTGAATGTTAAATTTTCCAAGCACTCTTTCCTTATTATATTGACAAGAAGTTTCACCTTATCTCTTTCTGATTATAAGTATAACTTTTCTTTGTAGTTTCTGTTTTTCTTATAACTCATTACTCACATATTCCATCAATAGTATTTTCAGTATTTGTCTGTAAAATTGTAATCCTGTAGCTTTACATGTTGTATTCTTTGTGGAGGCTGGTCCAGTTTTTGTTCGTAAAACAACAGAAATGAGGATACTAATCTGAATAATTAAGGACATGATGACATTTCATCCTGAAAAATAAAAGTTCAATTTTCCTAATAAGATTTTGTTAACGCCATATTTACTTTGAATGATCGGTAATCATTTAATCACCAAAGTTAAGCAACACTGAACTCAGTCAATACTCAGATGGTTGATCACTGAGGAATACCAGGTGCTGTAAGCTACATAAAAGCCTAAAAAGCCAGTGATGGATACAATCTTGCTATTGATACTAATAGAAGATACCATGGTGGTGCTTCTGGACTGACAGGTCATAAGACCGATCTGATGTTGGGTGTTGGGTGAGAGGAATAAGATTTCATGAATTCTAAAATCCAAAAATCAGAGAAAAAGTTTAAAGGACAAATTTATGTAAACTAAAACTTTGAGTTGAATTCTTTAACTTCTTATTCTGTTGTCTCCAAGAGTCACTTTGTCAGCATGTAACGTCTGTCCTTTGTCTTTCATCTGTCAACCTGCCTACACAAATTTTTTTTTTCTTTTTTGGTGACATGATCAGTTATTCTACTCAGCAGCACAAAGTTTTTGGTTCTGGTTTCACAAAATTTTCCATGGCAAAACACTTACTTCACTCAGAAGGTCAACAAATCTGCTAGTTGTATAAATTACTAGACATCTTAGTATTCGTTAATATCATGCAGAAACAAGGCGAGATATAATCTTGATTTTTAAAATGTCACCTTATTAAAAAAAACATGAAAAATATACCTCAAAGAAATATTTATAAATAATCAAAATACAATAAGTATCCATTTAACACTTCTCCACATCACCAATAGCCATAAAACTTGTATTTAAAGAATGTAAGATCCAGATATTTGAAGCTAGTATAACCAAGTATGACCCATTTGGTCTTTGGTTTGGTTTGATTTATTTTGTTTTACAGCATATCAACCTCAATGAGTTATTTAATGCTGACAACATTTTTAGGATTATTTTGTATGAATAGAATATGTATTCTTTGGTTTAGATTGTTTTGGTTTATTTTGTTTTACGGCATATCAACTTCAATAGGTTATTTAATGCTGACAACATTTTTAGGATTATTTTGTATGAATAGAATATGTATTCTTTGGTTTAGATTGTTTTGGTTTGTTTTGTTTTACGGCATATCAACATCAATGGGTTATTTAATGCCGACAACATTTTTTATTGCTGGTAAGATTTTGTTTTGTCAAAAATCTGTTTCTGGTAATATATTTCCTTTAAAATTGTATTGCTGGTAATAACCCTTTTCAAAATCGTATTGCTGGTAATAGTTAACTATTTGCCCATAGCTGAGACCCTAATAGGTGCTACCACCCCGGATCCGGGTAGACCTGGGAACACCAGCAATTAAGAGGTGGTTCTACACTCCTCAAAACCTTCTGATCAGAGGCCTTGCTGCTGGATGTAGTTTATCATCTTACCCAGGAGGATGACCGATTTGCTTATCATACAATTAAAATACATCAGAAAACCTAGTTTTTAGTACAAACTTGAATGACATTAACATTTTAAGAATTAAACATACACCATGGGCTTACAATCATATCACATTGAAACACCAGTTCTAATATGATCACCAAAGTTAAGCAATGTCAACCCTGGTCAGAACCTAGATAGGTGACTGCTTGAGAATACCAGGTGTTGTAAGTGTGGATATATGGTGCAATGGATAACAGCATGGAATTGGAAATCAGTTACAAAACTTGTGGCTATACGGTCTTTCATTCTACTAGCAACTTAACCTTATCAAGGACATAGTTACACTGATGAGGACTGGATACAAAGAGGATGCTTGTTATGATCTGAACTGTCTTGTTGGTTTAGCAGCATTTGTTTAATAAATAATTCTAATACATTCCTATGATAAAATGCCTTTAGTACTTGCTGAGTCACTCTATATGTATTTATATAGGCAGGAACTGTGTTGTCTTCATTTTCTCCTCTCGATAGAGTTCAAAAAGGTCTCTGCATCCTTGTGGGTGACAAATTATTTTCCACCCTTCAACCCCTTTCTTACAGATGAGTCATTGCAAGCCTCTCGCTGCTTTATCGCGATTTCCATGGAGAGTGTCCAGATGAACCACACTCTTTAGTTCCACCAGTTCTAACCTTCATGGCTAAGATATGCCATGCCATGCACAAACCAGCCTCCTTCCTTTCGTATTCCTTCAATGAGATGTAAGTTCCACTCAAGCAGCTTCTTCCCGTGAACAACTGACTTGTGGAGCCAACTCCCAAGAGGATGCTTCCTCTATCACTACAATCTTAACCTGTTCAGGTCTAGGATTAACCATTATCTTTCACACATATCTGTATAAGCTGTGCATCTTACTCTGTAACCGTCCACCTTGAGTTATCATTGGACTTTACACAGGGTTGAACATCATTGAAAAAAAAATGAAAATTAGAGTGAATGAAGCTTTTGATGTATTCATTTAATAAAAAATTCTAATTCATTTCTGTAGTAAAATAATTCTGTCTATATTTCTGAGATGAGGTATTATATACACTATTTACATTATTTGAACTATTGTCCTCATCTTTGTTGCCATATTTATCACAATGTGACAGGACCCAAAGAGTTGTGAGTTTAATACCTGATTAAGGCAGTGGAAAACTTAGAGAGGTGAATTAACGGGAGATAACTGATAATTGGCATCCATTAGAAATGGCATATGGAACTAGAACAGTCTTATCCAGCGAGTGAAATAAAAGGTTCAGTTCAACAGTCCAACCACCTGAAAAAGGCCGGAGCGTACAACGACCAAAACGTTATGATAGATATGGCAACAAAGATGAAGACTATAGTCCAAATAATGTAAATAGTGAGTAAAATAATTGCCAATGAATTTCTATGTATCCTTTTAATATTTGCATTGACACTGTCTATCAGTGTAAATGAAGGTTTTGATGTATTTTTTTTTTTAAAAAAAAAAAACAGTCCTAAGTAGTGATATTATACATCATATAAACATCTTGTACAAATTAAAAATAAGAAGTAAATTTCCCATCCATGAACCCATTAAGTGAAATAGGGAAGTTCTGAGAAGTATTTTAAAAGAGGATGGAAAGTGCAACCCTGAAATCCAAAGGCAAATTGGAATAGCCAAGATGCATTCCGAAAGCTAAGCAGAGTATTAAGAAATAGAAAAACTTTGTTAGAAACAAAGTAAAAATTACTAAACTGTTACGTAATATCTGTCCTCCTATATGGCAGTGAATCCTGGACTGTCTCTTCAAAGAAGAGCTGAAGAATGTGGTTCTACAGAAGGATGCTGAGGATACCATGAACATGTGAGTAAAAAAAGTTTTAAGAAAATGGAAACAAAAAGAAAACTTCCACTTAAAATCATGAAAAGAGAGTTCAAATTTCTGGGACGCATAATGAGGAAGGGGATCTTGGAAAATCTGATACTCACAGGACAGATTGGAGGCAAGAGGGCCAGGAAAACAACACAGAACTAAGAACTACAATGGACAGGAAATTATGGAGAGCCATGACTTCTTAGATCCCCTCAGGACATAGTCAGTCATGGCTTTGATAGAAGAAATAAAGAATAAATGTTTAGTATTTTTAATATTTAGTAATCATGTTGGATGATATTCTCTTTTGAGATTTTGCAGTTATATACAGATTCTTCATTTGCCAAAAATTGGCATCAAGTAAGTCAGAGAACAGATAAAACTAAAACATATTAAGCAAGTGTATTAGAAAAAACAATGAGGCGCACACTGCAAATAACGACTTTGCATCACAAATAGGTTAATCTAAATACTATTGTAATATGCTTTGTTATTATGAAAGTCAGATTAGACCAAGGATGGTGTATTACTACTATATCTGGCTGGAGCTGAACAATCCTCCAGCCAGATAAATTTCAAAAGTCTTTGTGCTGTTTTGAAAAAATTATTTGTTTTTCTACTCTGCAGCCTATTTCCCAATAATTGAAACATTACAAGCTTGTCTCTGTTTCCATGACAAATGTCTACATGAGACACTTTTTTTAATTTCACCAGTTGAACATCTAGGATATGACATGTTACATCCACAGTCAAATCATCTTCATTTTCTCTCTATTCAAAATGTAAGGAAAAAATTCCACTCAGACAGCTTTTAACCAAAAACTCCCACTTTTCGAAACGGTCGCTCATGCAGGTGCTTCAATGAACGCTGCAGTCTTAACTCTTCAAAGTCAAGGATCAGTTGTTATCTATCCTCATTTTTATAATCTTCATTTTCTACCATCTCCTCTTTCAATCATATCATACACCTCATTCATCATTGCCATTGTGAATGTAAAACTCTATCTTGAGTTATTCTTGTGCCTTGTATCATGTGAACTTTAGTATAAAAAAAGTATTAGACTATCCAGAAAATAATATCACAAAAAATACTAACAAATGCAAATTAAATGAAAGAACTGATCTGATATCTTCCTTAATTCTGAGTGTCTTGGCACTCAGAAATTCTTCTAGTGATTGAAACTTAATAATCTGAAGAGTTTGGAGAGAATGCAAAATAAAGTAAAAATTCCTAATCAGATGATTGCTTTTTTTACTGGATTTATCTTTTTTAAGCGAAGTCTTGTATTATTCTCCTGAAATATGACACACTTTCTGTTCATCAAATTTGTGCATTTCTCATGTAATATTATGACTGGTACACTTGAGTTGTTATAAAAAAAAAAAAAAATGGTCTGTGGTGATGGTATCCTTAGGATCCAGTGACTCATAGTGGATGATACCTGTTATATTTCAGCAAAACCTTATTTGAACTTATTTTTTGTCATTGAGCTGTTGTGATTAGTTTGACATATGGTGATAATGACAGCTTTTTGCATTTGTTGTTAACATTCAGTATGTATTTCATATCTGCTGTAACAATCTGATGAATGAAGAAAAAGCATTTTCATTCTTGATCATCAAGCTGTTGCAAATGGTTGAACATTGGAATCCATTTTCCAGTGTGAGTTGTAAATTCTCACCTTCAGTTACTCTGTTATTTGCTTGATATGCTCTTTTTATAGTTAAATATGATGCAGCAGGCCTTTTTATTCAATCTCTGATGCCTTCAAAATATCCTTATCTAAAATGATTGATTTTTCCAGAAAGAAGCTTATCAGAAGATAGATATCCTTTTATACTTGTAAAATCATACTTGACATTTTTTGCACATTTATTAAATTTGGGAGAACACCATACATATTCCTTGCATTGCATTATTTATTACATTTGTGACTTTTATGAAATTTGTGCAGGATACGATTGTAATTACAATATTCATTAAAGTCTTTGTCACCCCGCAGACTCCCCTGTGGAGTATAGGGTTATACTTAGTGTTACTGGTGATGATGTTTCAATAGCAAGTAATTTTTTTACAGAGTGGTGTTACTAGTCCCCTTTCCAACTGGTTTTGAAATCAGAATTGTCTCTCCTAGACTGTTTGTCAAGTAAAGCAACAGTGCCTCAAATCTGCTGTACTATTTAACCCTTAGCTGTGAGGAGAAGAAACATATTCCTACATTTCCAAGTGTATTTGTGAAAAAGGGAATGATACAGCATTGGATGGAATTTGAAATCAATACACTAACCTCACTTTCCATGCTGATAACCACTACACTACAGGATTATCTGCTTATGATTAGACATTGTTTTCTGAGTTCACAGACTCAAAAAAATATAAATAAATTAGGGATCATATTTCTATCTAATTGTATGGCCCTGATCTGGCATCTCATCTGCAGTCGCTCTCTCACAGACATGTCGTCGACTCTCTCTGTCTTCTTTTACAAATACTTTTATGGTAATTGCTCCAATGAGCTGCATTCGCTGGTTCCCAGACTTCATGAAATCAAGCGTCCTACAAGGCTGGCATCCCGGCTCTCACCCTTTCACTGTTGAAACTGTTAAATGTAGCCGCCTCTTCTACTCAAATAGCTTCATATCTCACACCTCTCGCCTATGGAACTCCCTTCCCTTTTTCTGTTTCCCTGATAGCTACTCAAAACAAAAATAAGTCTCTCTGTTTTGTGTTAAAAAAGAATATCCATCATTTTTCCCAAACCATTAAGACACACAGTACAACTCCATTGTTCCAACAATTTCTTATAACGAATGACCATTATTTACTAATACTTTCGTACAGTAACTGACCTCATACAAATGAATGCAACATTGAATTTCTGACATTTTTTTCTTATCATATTCTCTAACCCAGTGCTTCAGATCTACAGAATCATAATTCTTGCAATGGTAGATGATGTTTCTTTCTAGGTTTACATCAAATGTTTATGTATACCATGTTCTCCTGTTTGATATAACATGATATTGCATCCACCTCTGGAATGTTTAAAATGACTTTGAGAAGAAAAGCATTAGAAAAGAACACTGCTAATTTAATTAATTAATCAGCAATCCAAAATTTTGTCATTTAACAGTATGTTTTTTTTTAAATGACAAAATTTTGGATAATTGACTATATAATTAAGTTACAGGGTTACAGGACAATCAAAAGCAATCTTGGAGGAAATTAGTAAAAGCTAAATACTTCAAATGCCAACTATTAATAAACGATGATTTGATGGCTCTCATAAAGCTATCAAAAGCAATCTTTTTTTAATGAAGTTAGTAAAAACTAAATACTCCTTATGCCATCATATCATCTTTTATTAATAGTAGGTTTTTGAAGTATTTAGTTTTTACAAATTTCCTTCAAGATTGCTCTTGTCTCATGACGATTATCATATCACCTCAGAGATGGTATCTAGCTCAATAAAACATTAAGTAAATATTAGGCGCATGCCTAAGTACCCAGTGTCCTTTTCCTTGAAAGCTCTGTCCTGGGTAAGATGTTAAACTACATCCACATCGTGGGTTAAGATGATAAACTATGCCTAGGAGCAAGCGAGGAATGACTTCTTAATTGCTGGTATTCCCAGGTCCACCCTGTCCTGGAGTGGTAGCACCTCTTAGGGTCCCAGCTATGGGCAAATAGTTAACTATTACCAGCAATACTTTTTTGAAAAAAATTATTACCAGCAATACAATTTTAAAGGAAAAATATTGCTAGAAACAGATTTTTGACAAAACAAATATTACCAGCAGTAAAAAATGTTGTCAGCATTAAATAACCCATTGATGTTGATATGCTGTAAAACAAAATAAACCAAACCAATCTAAACCAAAGAATACATATTCTATTCATATGAATCTATCCTAAAAATGTTGTTGGCATTAAATAACCCATTGAGATTGATATGCTGTAAAAAAGAAACCAAAGCAAACCTTAAAAGCTAAAAATTCAGTACACAGTTGCCTTCCAATGTCAGGTAAATGGTTTATAATCTTATGTGTGTATAATGCATTTACTAACACACACACACACACACACACATATATATATATATATATATATATATATATATATATATATATGCCTAAATTTAGTGTGCAACTTAAGTTTTGTTGGTTACCCAACTTGTCAGGCACAAGATATAGCTTATAAGCTTGTGCTATGTGTATTTATTAATATAAGTTCCCATAAGTTCTGTCCAAATTTTGAATAAAGAAAACAAGTGACCAAATGTTATATTTAATTACAGATTCAATCAACAATGTATTTTCCCCAATTATCTATAACTTCCTTCCATCTATTAACAAGCTTTTGGCTTTGATTTGATGAACTCACAAATTTCAGTTTTAACCTCTTCCTGTGTTACAAAAGCTGTTTCTTCCCAATGATTCTGTAAGCTATGAAACAAATGGTAGTCTGAAGGAGCAAGATCAGGAGAATAAGGTGGATGAGGAATTTTCTCCTGACCAAGTTCTCCAATCTTTTGTGACGTGATTCTTGCTGTGTGGGGTCATGCATTGTCCTGATGAAACATCACCTCTTTTCGATTCACTAGAGCAGGTCTTTTTTTCCTCAAAGATTGGTTCAAACACTCTAATTGCTGACAGTATATTTGAGCATTAATTGTTGCATTAGGTGGTAAGAATTCAAAGTGGATTATTCCTTGGCGATCCCACCAGATTGAAAGAAGAACCTTTTGCCCATGAAGTTCCCTTCTCAGCTGTGGCTGGGGTTCTTCCCCTTTACCAAGCCACTGTCTATGATGCTTAACATTTCGATGAAAGATCCATTTTTAGTCACCAATCACAAGTCTATCCAAAAAAGGTGAAACAAGTTGGCAAGAATGGAGAGAAGAATAGATGTCAACTTGGGATTTGAGGTTGTTTTCAGACAATTCATGAGGCACCCATTTTCCAAGTTTAGGAACTTCTCCAAGTTGTTGAAGATGACGATGAACAGTTGCATGGTTTGAACTGAGAACCACTGCCAATTCCTCAACTGATAAAGCAGGATTTTCTTCAAGGGCTGCTTCAAGAAGCTTTTCATCAAACTCAACTGGACATCCAGTTCGATCTTCATCTTCAAGGGTGAAATCTCCACCTCTGAATTTTGCAAACCATCTTCTGCAAGTTCTTTCATTCATACATTCCTCTCCATAAACTGAGTGAATGTTTCTAGCCACTTCGGCTGCTGAGTTTCCTTTCTTGAACTCATAAAGCATTATGTGCCTCAAGTGATTCTTGGATACTGTTCAGCTCCATTAGACATTATAAAATACTCTTTGAATTTCATTCATTTTAACAAAAAGTTAAAATTTGGACAGAACTTATGGGATGACCTGATATATTTCTTTTTTCTGTCTAATCACATCGAGCACTATTATGTCTACGCCTCTTGGCCAAATTTGGTAATTATTTATTTGCTTACCAGTGTATGCACACCAGCACATACGTATACGGTCACTAATATCTAATTATTTCATTTACCTAACCCTATACCTATATATATATATATATATATATATATATCTTCTTTGTCAATGCACTTAATTCAGTTGCAAATATTAATCCCAGAGATCAAACATTATATAGTCTAAAATCCTAAATGAATACAACCTTTTTCCGATCAGATTTCTGTTCTTCACTGTATTCTAATCTTTGGATATGGCATCATGTTTTATTATTCAGGCAGGATGTGACAAAATAACAAGATGAGCCTAGCCCTGGGGATTTCAACTTCAAGCAGTAGATCCCCATTTCACAAAGGGGAAAAATCGGCATATTCTGACAGCTTTAAGCATTTGGTTATAAAGATTGAGCAGTTTTGTGTCCTTTTATTCATGTTAAACTGACCAAATGTTTCATCCTAGCCTTAGGAAGAAGTAGTTAAATATAATAAGTTTTAATAATTTGTCAAACAACTTATCAGATTTGATTTACTATTGTAGAAAATGCAACAATTTCTCTATTGGTTATTGCTAGTGTGACTAAACATTGTTTACTGATCATTCTGAAGTATCTGGAACAGAAGTCAACGTTTTATTGATTTTGTTATCTGTATTTTGATCTTAGTGTACCTCGATGTGTCTACCTTTCTCATTCTTTGCTGAAAGTTCACTTGATATTCTAATTATCTTTTGTTAAAATCTTTATTATGTAATTCTTCCATGATTTTATTGTTGAACAGCATTTTAAACACTGATGAAGATCAAAATTACACGTAAGCTTTATCCTTATATCACATGAGAATTTTGCTCTTCTAAAATCAATAAAAAAAGATAAGTTGTTTAACTTGCAAAAGATCCTCAACATGTATTGATATTAAATCTGAAATGTTCAGGTTTCTTTGTGGCAGTAATTTTATTCTAAACTGACAAATTAGTATTTTGGATTCAAATATTTTTTCTTTCTTTAGCTTTTTCAATGATATGAGGGTATATAAAATATATTTTCATTTTTGTACAGACATTTACTCCAAAGTCTATTTCATGTAAATATATAAAGACTATCTATGATTCCACTAGATTATAAATATCATTACTATTATTATTATTATTATTATTATTACTACATAATTTTCAGTTTTTTAGAGACCCTTATACCAAAGCTTACTTTTTATACACACCTAAAAACTATGACTATACATATTATTATTATATATTAGGATATATAAAAATGTTTTTTTACAGACCTTTATTTCAAAGTTTATTTCATGGTCACATCTAAAGACAATCTATGACTTCACAATATTATTAATATTATTATTATTATTATATATTAGGATGTATCAAAATTATTTTCATTTAATACAAATCTTTACTCCAAAGCTCATTGGAACACATGTCATGGAAGTAGTGATAGATTAGGGAAAGGCTTGCAGCATTTCATCTATAGGGGGGTTATAGCCTAAAAGATTGAGAATACTAAATCTGAGATACTGATAACAATCTTGATTTTAACCATTCCTTTTGGATTCACTTCAATTTTTATAGACCGAAAATAAAAAGGTCTTACATCTGATTTGATATGGAGTCAGTTAGGTGTAAAAAAAGTTTCTTGCAAGAAAACTGATTTTCAGCCATGTTTCAGTATCCAACACCCCTCTTAATTAAAGCAAACCTGAGAGAATCTGGAAAATTTAGGCAAGTTTCTGCTTCTTGGATTCTCAAAAAATGAAAAAATCATTTTTAAATCAAATGATTAATATAAAAATAAATAATTTCTAAAATTATATATACATTTATTACTTATTACTATAAATATTACTTTATTGGTTATACATTTTTGAGTAAGACATCCAAAGTTTTTTCAAACAGTGAAATTAATATCTATTTGCCTAGGTATAGACAGTCTTATTAAGGAAAAGGTACCTCACAGTAGAGATTAAACCAGTGTTTACTCTATCATAGGAAAACAACTTTTAGTCAGGTGTGCTTTACCATATCAGCTATAGAGGTCTCTACGGCAAAGCAAAGCTGAATTATTACTAAGAGAGCGCATACACACACACACACACACACACACACACACACACACACACATATATATATATATATATGCATATGACCAAGTGGTTATAATGTTCACTTCTGCACTATGAAACCTTCATTTAAATCTCAGCATGGCAGGTTTGTCAGGAAAATTAACTTTGATGTCATTGGCCTGAGGAGGTATTCCATAGCCTGCAGCACCTTTAGAAAGTGCCTCTAAACCATGCCCCAATGGCTGACCCAAGCCTTGTTAGTGCAATGGATAGATGGAACTGTTTAGTTGCCATTGATGGTTCTGCTAACACAAAGTCACAAGTCATCGTGACTGAGGGTTTGAGCTTGCTGGCCTTGTTTAAACTGTTCATCATACCAGATGATGCATTTTGAAATGTAAGTAAACTGTAAATAAGGTGTGCTAAGTATAGTTGCAGCATAAACCACATGGCTCTATGGATCTTCAAAAAAAAAAAATTGTGCCTGACCAGGCATCTACAACAGGGATTGGCTAGTTGCCCTAGAAAACAGGTGTGCTCAGAAACCAGTACCTAACTATAGGAGGCACAATGGAGTAATGGATAGTGGCTCGAATTTAGGAATCGGAGAGCTGAGTTCAAATTCCAGTTGAATCCATTACATTCACTTACGTGCTAATACCCTCAGGAAAGCTATGAATCCTCTTCTTCTCTTCTATGCTGTGGGTAAATAGTGAGACAGACCTTGGATGGTCTGCTGCAGAAAGAAATAGCAAACTACTGTGGGAAAAAAAAAATCTGCTTTGTCAGTCATGTATCAAAAGATACATGATTGCCTAAGCATATATCACACATGGTACATAACTGAATAAATATATTACCTTTTAAAATGGGGATCATAACTTAATATCAATTACTATAAATGTAATCTCAATTAAAATCAAATAAAATAAAACTAAGGCACCGACACTTTGTCAGAAGTAAATAAATCATCAGAAATTAAATTAATGAAGAAATAGTTTCTTAAAATGAGATCTTAAAAGAGGACAAGAAAGAAGAGGAGAAAAAATGGTGGGGGCATCCAGAATGAGTCAGTGATTCCTCAAATAAATCCAATTTATGTTTAAGTTCTGTCAGCACACCCTTCCTTACAATTTATGATGGAAACTGAAAATAATATGTAGCCTGCCTTGGATGTGTTAGTAAAGAAAACTTCTACATCTTTGATCACCAGCAGATACTGAATACCCACTTTTACAGGGTTATATCTTAGTTGGGATTCTTTTTCCCCTAAGTCTAGGAAGATTAACCTTATCAAAACACTTACCCTCACGCATTGGTGATATGTTTGGAATGTAAATTGGATGCTGTACTCAGGCAAATTACCTACATTTTCCTTTCAAATGGCTACCCTGAAAGTGTTATTCTGAGTAGCATTAGACTTAAAAATTTTAAGTTTAATGAAATTAAAAATTTTGGTCCTCCTAAATGTGCTGTTTGTTTTAAATTACCATGGATTGGACCACATAGCCAATTTCTTGCAAGATAGGGTCTCATCATCTATAATGCACTGTTTTTATTCTGTCCTAGTATGTATCATCTTTTCTTACCAGAAGTACGTCCCCCTCTGCCTATAAAGATATTTTGCCTACCCTTCTACAAAATGTAGTTATTTGTTGCTATAAATGTCAATGCAATGCTGAATATGTGGGCAAAACTATTCAACAACTGGAGGTTAGAGGTTAGAATTGGGCAACATATAATTTTATAGACATGAACTCATTCCACACTGGCTTGATAAGACAGATGACCAATATCATCATCGGCAAAATAGGTTATTCCTCATTTGAGGTAATTTGGGATTTATTTGTTTATTAATTATATGCACATACAAACTTGAGTCTTGGCATATATTTTTGCTTACTTTCAAAATAAAAGACAAACAACTCATTGGTGTAGGATTATCAGTTTCTCTGTGTTGAAACTAATAAGGAATTTTAATTATTTGGAACTTGAGTTGAAAAACAAGTGTTAATTTAATGTTCTGTCATGATGCCAAATTTACATATTTTTAAATGTTTTCCTTATTCCCAACTTTAAAATAAGAATCTCTGTTTGTTTTTTTATTATTTTGTTTTCTTTTGATTATGGAAAAACAAAACTTATTTCTATGTTTTCTTCTTATGATAAAGTTCAGATTTTAGATGATTCCTCACCCTTACCTTAATTGTCACCCTTATTCAACTGATATCTTCCTATGGCTGCATTTTTAATATTTTAAAAAAATGTCTAGAATTGATAACTCAGATTTTCTTGCTTGTAAAGAAACCTTTCAGCTGTTGTTTGTTCGTGTGACTATTTTTAACGCAAACAAATTGTTTGCATTATCAGTTTTGCAAGCAGAAACTTGCGATTGTCATTTTGTTTAGACATGCATTAAAAATTTTAACTATAAACTATGATTAACTTTATCATAGGAAAACTTAGAGCTGACATGATATTGATGCCAGTGAATTTTTTGTAAGATGAAAACTATCCTACAGATAATTATAAATATTAATTAACTAATTATCTTACTACCTTGTAAATCTTAGCAAAAGTCAGATTAGACTAGAAATGGAATGTTGCCATCATATCTTGTGTGGAGCTGCTAAAAGCTCACTTTCCAGCCTTGACAGAGTACCTAATCATTTATACAGTCCTGTGGAGGAAAACTTACTCTCCAATATTGCAAGCCTATCACTACTCTATCATTGTAAATGTTCAGAAGAGCACTCCATTCTTTAGTTCCACCAGCTCAAACCTTTATTACCAGGATATGTCAAGCTACTCTCACAGAGCTGAATCAAATTTCCTCCATATTCAAAATGTATGGTAAGTTCCACTCAGGGAAGAACTGCTACTTTGTAGAAATTTCTTTGACCTCTTCAAATCATTTATCCTCTATATCTTCACTTCTTACCACCATCTCTGTCATTCATCATGACTATTGTAACCAATGACCTTCTACCTTGGATGACACTCAAGCCTAGTATTAGGTGAACTTTTTTTAAAAAAACAAAAAAAACACATACTGACAAATGGGAAATGTTCTGTAAAAAAATAAGTTTATATGATGAATTATTTATCCAACAAACTTGTTGTTTTGTTTGTAACACAGGCATTTGGTAGGTGGGGCAATATCTTGTGTTCCTCTAATAGATCGTCCAGTCATCAATTTGATTTCTATTTCTCTCCAGTTTTCCTCATTGGTCAAGGGACATAAAATCTTCTTAGATATGAAATCAAAAGAAAAATGATATCTAAAGTTACCAGATATGATATAAAACTGTCTGGAAGATCTCAAGTAGAAATATTAAATCAAAACAACAAAGATGAGGATACTAGTTTGAATAATTCATCAGTGCAGGACTTTATATAATACAAAAAAGCTGTTAATTAAAAATTAATCCAAATTTGGGGGTTGCCTGGAAAGCTGCTGTATTCTGGTACACTTGCTTATATTTTAGTCTACCAACTGGTGTGACTATTTAGATTTATATCTTGGTCAGCCTATGAACTTTTCAGACAACTCTTGTATTATCTGTTAATTGCATTGCTTTATCAGTGACTGCAACCCAACTGGTAGACAAATTTTTGATTCAATCTTTAAAGAAATTAAGACTTTTTTTCCACAAAAAGTTTGAAATGTTTTTGCTACTTCTGAAATGTTCTAGTGATTAAAGCAAATGAAAATCTACAGCTGCTGCATCAAGTGAGTGTGGATGAGATGTTGAAGAACACCCCCCCTCATTCTAACAAGTTTATTTTTCCTTGAGTTTGTTCAGCAAAGTCTGCGCTTGCATTGTCATGGTGTTCAGCAAAGTCTGCTCTTGCATTGTCATTGTGTTCAGCAAAGTCTGCTCTTGCATTGTCATTGTGTTCAGCAAAGTCTGCTCTTGCATTGTCATTGTGTTCAGCAAAGTCTGCTCTTGCATTGTCATTGTGTTCAGCAAAGTCTGCTCTTGCATTGTCATTGTGTTCAGCAAAGTCTGCTCTTGCATTGTCATTGTGTTCAGCAAAGTCTGCTCTTGTATTGTCCACTGCAAGGACACATGGCACAATGGATAATGCATTAGTTAGATCTAGTGACAGGATCCAAACAGTGTGAGTTCAATACCCAGTTAAGACAGTGGAGAACTTTCAGAGGGGAATTAACAGGAGATAACTGATATTTGACATCCATTAAACATGGAACGTGGAATTAGATCAGTCTACACCAGTGAGTGAAATAAATGGTTCAGTTCGACATCCCAACCACCTGAAGAAGGCCTGAGCATACAATGGTCGATACGTTGTAATAAATATGGCGACAAAGATGAGGACAATAGTCCAAATAATGTAAATAGTGTATATAACATCTCATCTCAGAAATATAGACAGATACCAAAGTGGCCAAAATAAAGCATTCTCTCTCTATCACTTGACCAAGTTCCTTAATGTAAGTTTGCATTTGGAATTTTGTTCTTACATTCTCTTCTGCTTCTGTTGTCACTACCTTGCCAACTAGAAAAACAAGAAGGACACCAGTTTGACAAGCGACTATAATGCACTCCATTGTTGGGGCCCTAGGTGGTGAAGCTAGTGATGACACAGAATACAACATAATGGACAACACCTTTCATATTCCATCAGACACAAAGCAAGGACTTCTGTGAATTAAGTTCTGATTTTGGTGTTGGAATTGGTTTCTTATTTTGTGATAACCAGTGGCTTTTTGTTTTTCTGTTGACATACAGACCCTGTTTTTCATTACCTGTAACAATACAATAAAAAAATGAAAGTTTAGCATTTTTGGTCAAAAGAGCATGGTCGAATGATGTGTTCAGTTCTCAAGTAAAATCTAAAGAGGTGCCCAAATTCCTTCTTTGCATGTTTTTTCAATTAAAACTGATTAATAAATTAATTCTATATGCAGTTTCCTACCATTCAGCCTTGGTTGGTTGACTCCTAATTTATAGCAATGAAATATGTAATTACTTTCCAAACTCAGTTATATATATATATATATATATATATATATATATATATATATATGGAGGGTTGAACAAAGAAAATCAATCAGCAAGATTTGATCGCAATTGAAAGGTTTCAAAATGATGAAAATGATTTAGATTCAGATTGATTCTAACAGTCTAATTATTAGCAAAATAGAATTGTCTGGTAGACTGTGCTTTGTTCTATGAGTCATGTCCCTCCCTGCAAGTTGGCAATCATGGCTCTCCACAATTTCCTGTCCTTTGTAGCTCTTAAATTTTGTCTTTTTTGTTATCTCTTCTAAACCTTGTTCCACCATCCATTTACTTAAGCTTGCTAGGTATGTTATGTATTGTTTTCCTCTATCACTCTTGCTTTCAATTTGTTTTGAGAGTATCAAATTTTCCAGTCCCTCTTTCCTCATTATATATCCTAGACATTTTAACTGTCTATTTCTAATGTTAAGTATATGTCCTTGTTTCTATTTTCTCTAAAATTTTGTTTTGTTTACAGTCCATGGTATCCTCAGCATCCTGCTGTAGAACCACATTTTTGTTGCTTCATCTCTTCTTCATCTTTGAGGAGATTGTCCAGTATTCACTGCTATATAAGAGGACTGATGTTGCATAACAGTTCAGTACACTTTTCTTTGTTTCTAATGAAATTTTCCCACTTAATACTTTCCTCATCTTTTGGAAGTACACAAATGTCCCTGTCAAAAGAAACTGTTTCCTATCAGGTCACTCTTGGAAATCCACACCTGATTTGAATTAAGAGTTTCTAATATGGGGAATTATTATTATTAAGCATTGATTTATTACAAGTAAATTTCTCATTTTCAGTATTACATTTACAGTGTTTCAGCTGTTGAACAGTCTTCTTCAGTAGCCTTTCATATTCAGAAATGATATGAGAATTTTAAACTTTTTATTCAAATGGAAAAACTTCCAGTGGAAAACACAACATCTTTATTATACAAAAACCTAATAATTTCTTATATTTCTTGAGTATTGTTGGAATGTAACCAAAAATTCAATCTCATCAACAATAATTTACACCTAATAAAGAATTCAAATGAGTCACTAAGAAATGGGAATTTATAAGAATCAAATTAAATATTCAATAAATAAATGAGAGAAATCTAACAGACATTTAAAAGCTAATTTAGCAAAGTTTCTGACATCAATATTTAACTTTCATATCAATATTATTATACCACCAATTGTTACTAAAAGGATTATCTAGAAATCATCAAACATGATCACTTTAAACTTTTATAATTCTAAATACATATTTTATAACACTGACATCTATACACGCTTATATCCTCACTAGCAGGGAACTGAAGAAGGAGTCATCATTTAGTGTCTTGATTGATATTTTTCAACAGTCAGAGAAAAAGAGTGAAAACAGAATCAGATATTGGCACTTTCAAAGACGATTCTGAGGTTACTAATAAGAAATGATTACCAAAATTACTGATACATAATATACAGTCTACATACACTATTAAGTGTTTGACATATATATGGTTGACCACTTGTGTCTGAGGATGTCTGTCTACTAGGATAGCTATCCAATCCTCCTTTGCTGAGTGGACCTTAGTTACAAGTTCTGGGAAAAAAGGATGGTTATCTAGCATGATCAACAGTCTGGACATGGCCAGATATGGCACAAATAATTTATTTTTGGTCTGATCTGACTTTTTTAAAGTTAGATCATAGCTTGAATCTTTCTGGAGTGGTAAAAATATTATTAAGTGTTATAAAGGATAAGAAATTGTGGAGAGCCATGATTGCCTATGTCCTGAATAAGGATGGCATATAGAAGAACTAATAGAGAACTTTAGGTCTCTTAAGAACATTTATATAGACATTGTTAATAAAATAGTAAGTAAAAGTTTGCACATTAATCTTGAAGATCATGTCTACTATAGTGAGTTCAATCGCCACTTGTGACTTCAAATCATATTCACTCTAATTTTTTGAATATCTTTGACATATAAGTGCAAAGCACTTACTATAACTGACTTTTGATCTTTCATTTTGTAGATTGGCAATTACTTTCCTGCCTTGACAAAGTTCAAAAGCATCTACAGGACCTTATGGAGGATGAATTATTTTTGACTCTACAGCCACTTTCCCAGAGCCAAGACAATACATACATCTTGATATTTCCATAGTTTAATGTTCTGACAAGCTACATTCCATAGTTCCACTAGTTCAGACCTTCACAGCTAACACCTGCCATCTCACAAATACAGAGAAAAATCATCCCCATCCTTTTCATATTCCATTGGTAAGGAAGAAGTTTCATTTTGACATCTTCTTCCCAAGAACCACTACTTTATGAAACAAACTCTCAAGAGGATGCTTCCCCAATTACTACAGTCTTAATTACTTCATGTCTTCAGTCAACTGTTATCTACTTTTAACAACCTCATTCAGTGACCCTCTACCTTGAGTTACTCTTGAGCCTCGTTAAAATATATCTGTTGTTTAATACAACAAAAACTGTATCTATCAATTAACTCAACCCTGTTTGTATTTATATTGTACTTTAGAAAAGCATGAAACTTCTCTTCCCTGTAGTCTGTTCTGTCTTCAAGGATGATAGGTTTTCAGTAATTAATTATTGAGTGATAATCAGCTCAGAAAAAGTAAATGTCTTGTTAAATGTCCAGGTGAACACAGTATTTACTATTGCGTAACAAAAAAGAAAATGATATTGGTTCTTTGCCTTCAGATGGCATTAGGAACATAGTTTTAACTAACTTCATTCAGAAAGATCAACTTTGATCCCATTATGACAACCACAATATAAACATATCCACAGTTTTCACTTCTTCTAGACTAGATGCCATCCAAGGCTAAATAAACCAATCTGCCCTACTATTTAACCCATAGCTGAAGGTTTTTGGACACATGATATGGAAAGAAGATTTGAAGAATTTAACACTCACATGACACATAGAATGTGAGAGAAGTAGAGGGAAACAGCATTAATCTGAGTTAACAGATGGCAGAACAAATATAAAAGAGACAATGAGTAATGAAGGATAAAATGTAATTTGAGCAACAAAAGACAGGACGTTGTGGAGAGCCATGATCCACTACATTCTGGAAGGACATGGTACATGAAAGAAGATGTTTAAAAAACACTTTAAAGAAGATAATATTAAAAAGTAAAACATTGAAAAAGATATTCATCAAATATTTTCACATCAGACAGAAATTGAAAACAAGTTTATAATCTTGATTTTAATCTCCATGCACAGCACAGTTTATGGTTTATTAACAACAGGAAGTTTTTTTGTTTGCTTTTACTTAAAGGCAAAGAATAGCATTATTGTATCAGAAATTATTGATGTTGAGCAATATGTTACAAAAAAACAAGTATGTCATATGGTGACATCTGATTTCATCCACAATAGGCTCGTTAATCATTACTTCACAGTTAGATACCAATATTTACTAAGCTTATCTGAGTATATCACAAGGTCACAAGTGTGGAGTACCTAGATAATGACAGAACCCACATTAGAGATTCATTTGACTAACACAGGAAGATACCCTTAGCAGAAAGAGATTTATTGTTCCAGAATTGTGTTAAAGAAAATAAGTAGAGTTACTTCCCCTTTTAAAAATAAGCAAAATTTGTTGCTGCTTTAATAAGAAAAGGAAAAAATGAATTTTTCAACACTTGTTAATATACAGAAAACACATAAATAAGAATTTAAATTTCTTACCTTTTGTTCTGCATATAAAACCACAAACTGGAATGATGGATTCATTTCATTCCAGGTTAATTTGGAGAACTAAAAAAAAGTAGAAGAAAAAAAATAATTTTGTTTTTTCAACTTTTTTAACAAAGAAATATTTTCTGTATCTTTATAAAGGTTCAAAATTTTAGCAACCAGACAAATTTTTTTTTGTGTATATTGACTGACCATATTTTTTGTTATTAATCAAATATTGATCACCTAAATCTGTTTTTCAAAGATGCTTTCTTTCTTCACATATTAAAACTGGTAGGCAATTATTTAAGCACACTAATTACTTTGTCAAAACAAACTCTCTCTTATAGGATCATTCCACACTATGCATCCAGTGCTACAAGCTGGTTACTAAAGCCCAACAAGCATTTCTGAAGAAAAAGGTCAAAGTAATAATAATATTGCATTAACAAAGGTCAGATTTGAAGGTCAAAGGTAGGACAAGGATAGTGGAATGAGTTTACCTACCTTGAAAATGAGCTTTTGAAATCCTATTTTCTACCAAGACTCGAATTTGAATAAATGGTAACAGTGGGAAATTTGCAACTATCTCAGCCTCAAGGCGAGCTATATGTGTTAAGCTCTAGTACTATGCATTATTCGTTGGTATCATTCTCCCTTCTACTGTATATGATGACCCCCTCAACTATAGTAACCTAGTTCTTGATTTTAATCAAAGTCTCTTTCATGTTGCCATAGCAGGACACGCCAATGCAATTGTCAAATTCAAGCACTGTCTAGTCAAGGGTATCACAATGAACTAGATCCAGCAACAAGGCTTCTGATTGGGAGATTGGAGGTTTCAAGGAGTGTGGAACTACATCAGTTTCTGTTGTCCCCCAGGTCCACCCTGACCTGAGGTGGTAGCACTGCTTAGGGTCCCAGTGATAAACAAATAGTGGCCCCTCCCTCAACAAAAATCAAAACACCAGGAAAGTATAAAAATACATTTTTTATAGTAAAAAGTACTATCAATACATTTTTATTAAGAAATTATCAACAATACACTTTTGTAGTGAAAACAAAAATAGTATCAAATAAAAACAAGAAAAGATAACCTTAGACATGAAGAGGGGGAACAAGAATGATCTATTCCTGTAGATAAAGAGTTCAGCTTGAAATTCTATAAAGATTATCTGGATCAAGAGACAGCTGAAGAAGGTTACAGGGTAGAATTGCTGAAACATTAGGAGAATAAAAACCAAAGATGAGGATATTAGTCTGTATGTAAATAAAATAAATAAGCATTATAAATATTTTGTTTTATGTTAACCACTTTATAGCACCTGTAGTTTGGGTTAAAGTGTTTCATCCAAATTGATTTCACATCAATTATTGGTAAATGTAAAACTGAAAATATGACTGTTGTATAAAAGTTATAGCAACAAAAAAAAAACAGATAAACAGCCATTTTTTTCTAGTTTCAGGATGAAAGATTCAGTAGAAAGCTGAAAGAGTTATTAGACAAAGTAGTCAAAAGAAACATGAAGAAAAGATTTACAATTAACTGTAAGAAAATAAAAGGCATACTGGTGAGCAAAAGGGACAGTTCAAGATGTGTGTTACACAATAGGGATGTTAATATTAAACAAATATAGAAATTCAGCTATCTGAAATGTGATGGTGGGAAATGTATCATAGCTTCCCTGTGCTTTTCCTATAAATATTTTCATGGTGATTGTTCTGATGAACTTTCCTCTTTAGTCCCTAGACTTTCTGGATTTAAGTGCAGAACTAGATTGACAGCAAGGTCTTATCATTTTACAGCTGAAATGGCTAGATGTAACTGTAAGTTCTATGCTAACAGTTTCTTCTCTCAAACTTCTCATTTGTAGAAGTTGCTTCCAGCTTCTTGCTTTTCAGCTGTGATCTTCAAAAATGTAAATGCCATATCAATCATTATCTTTTGTCTTCTTAATTCTTGTTCTTTGTTTTCTCTCCTTAATTTTTTCTTTTTCTCAGATTCTTTCACACTCATTAACCCTAACCTCTTTTGTCTTAGTAGTTTTATTGCTTTGCTTGGGGTGAAATGATTAAAAAAATAATACAGATATTCCAGGATGTATAGGAATAGCACGATTACTGAATAAATTACTAAAAAACAAAAATATAGCATAAGAAATGAAAAAAAAAATTTATACCTCTATATGATGCCTATTCTCCAATAAAGCAACGAAAACTGACAATTTTATCACAAATAAAGCAAGACTTGGCTCTGATGAGAATACTATGGATAGAGAATGTACCAAATGAGGAAGTACTAAGGAAATTTTTCTTAGTTATCTGTGAATTGCCATGTATTCTTGAGAAATATAGTGGAAGGCTTTTCTGTTGCCTTCTCCTCCATGATTTGAAATTCTGTTCTCCTCCTCTTAGACGTGTTACAACCCAGAACTCGATAGTCCATTGTAGCCTGCTATACAACCCACAGCTGGGGGAAGAGATAGATTTATGCCTTTCCCAAGGGCAACAGAAGAGGCTGAAATTTGAGGAAATATAAAGAAACTGATGATGAAAATCAGAAAGAGATGACTGAAATTTTTAAGACACATAATGATGAAAAGAGGCATGGAAAATTGAATACTCACAAGACACATGGAAACTAACAGAAGATAAGAGCAAATGGATAAAGAAACAAGTACGACAAAAAGAAGCAAACAACCTAAAGAATAAAGTTTTGAAGGTAACAAAGATAAAAGACAGGATGCTGTGGTTCCCACATCATGAAAGAACACAAGACACAGAGATAAAGAAAAAATAATTAAAAGGTTTTTTTGGAATTTTTTTTTCTTCTACTATGTGATCATGGCTCCCCACAATTTCCTATCCTTTGTAGTTCTTAGCAATGTTTTTCCCCCTACTATCCCCCTACTCTCTGTTTTTTCCTCCATTTACATAAGTTCATTATGTAGGTTACTCACCATTTCCCACTGTTCCTTACACCTTCAATATGTCCTGTGTGTGTTAGATCTTCCAAGCCTTCTTTTCTCATGATGTGTCTTGGAAATGTTAACTATTTCTTTCTGATTTTAATATAAGTGTCCTTTTTGTTCCCATTTTAAAAACTTCCTCATTGCTCACATACTCTGTCGATGGTATTCTCAGTATCCTTCTGGAGAACCACGTCTCTCCTGCCTCAAATGTCTTCCTCACCTGTAAAAAATTCACTGCCCTATCGTAGGATTGATATTAAGTAGCAGCTAAGAAATCTTTTCTTTATTTCTAATGTTTTAAGTCATTTTCTTTTTTTCATTGACTTTGATTTTAAGAATTCTAGATAATTTAAATATCAAGAAATCAAGATTTCTGTGTTCTGATATTCCTGAAAACTCAAAAAACACATTTCTTGAAACTTCAGTCTTGTCTTAAAGAGATTGTCCGATATAAAATCCAACTGAAGACCAACTATTCAAAGAATGAGAACTCTGATCTTAGGGTGGGGAGGAGAAATACCTTTAAACTGTAATTCCTTTAAGACTAGACAAAAAAAAATATCCATTAGTATTTTAATCTGATCTGAACAAGCCAAAAGGACAACTAATATGAAATAGTTAACATCATCTTGTAGTTTAGTTCATTAGTAGAAAATGTTTGTTTATTATTAGGTACTCCATTTGTATTACCTTGTGTTATACTAAGTTCAGATTAATAAATAGCTTATCTAAACTTTCCCTTTAAATATCCAAGTTAAAATTTGTTTTTAAAAAATCAGATCAAGACATTTCCTGAAAATATTAGGTTGGTGCAAAAATAATGACGTAATCATGTCGTTTTTTGACGTTATTACATCATTATTTTTGCACCAACCTAATAGTAGCATAAAAACTAAGACTCTCAAACATGAATTATGTAACATAATTAACTATGGGGATGGAAGGAGAACAGACAGCAAAATCAACGTCTGAGTTTTTTTTTTTTTGCACACATTGTGGACAGCTTGCAAAGTTTCTGAGGTGGATGAGAAGGTAAGGTTGTTTCACTGACCAGAAGCCATGGGACAGTGATGTATGTTCCCCATCAAACCTACAAGTAATATCACATGTGACAGTTAAACACAACTATAAGAAGAGTTGACAGGAAGGGTTAGTGAAGATCTGACTTCCAAAGCTGTCATGTCTGCCTGTTTTACAAACAAATCAATCGGAACATGTTTATGCACACTCAGTTGCACAAAGTTGGGATGGCCTTCCTTTAAACAAAATTAAAAAAATAAAGAACTAAAAACAAAAAAAAAAGACTAATGTTGTAAAAGTCATTGTACATCAGTTAAGAAGTGAAAGGTCTCCTTGAGGTCTGATAAGAGGAAATTTAAGTGTCATTCAATATAATTATTACCTTGCAATCAGTATAAAGTATTAAGAGAAACAAGGATTTTTGTAATGAGTTCAGTGTAAAAACATTGCAGAGAGAAGAACAATGGTGACAACAACATGTGTAAAGTTAAATGTAGACAAATGACTAAAGGCAGCAAAAGGCAATTAATTTTTTTAACTAAACACAAAATATGTTGAATGACATGTTACTGAACATTCAGTTTAGTTTTAAAGACTGCTAGTAACAGGCAAGGAGTTATGCTCAGTAGTCTTAATGCAGAAATTAGTAACTATGACATACATTTACTATTAGTAATGCACAAAAATCATTGATACTATTTTATAAATTTTCTGATGTCAACAAATACTCATTGTCACTTTTGAAATGCTCATTGTAGTAGAGACTTTGTAATTGCAGATACAACTGTAACACTGTTGAACAATGCTGGTGTCAGACACCTTTGAATAACACTCGCACTAATAGTACTTCCTCAATAATACTCACTTGAAAGTAACCACCATATAGTGATGAATAGAGAAATAGTATAGTGAATAAAGTAGACAATAGTGATCTGTATAGTAATAGAGGCTAGAGTAGAAATAGTGATTCAAATATTAATAGAGGATAGACTAGAAATGCAATCAATTAGATGCCAAGCTACTTTCTACCAATGTGTTTCCTCTATGGTTACGTGGTCCACTTAATTCAATAATGGGATTGCCTGTGTTTGCTCACTGGTGATCTATGTTCAAACTCAAGTGTCAGCAGTGACACTTTATTTCTATATAACAATAAAATACTTGGTTTCTTCCTGCAAAAGAAGTTGCTTCCCAAATAAATGCTTATAGGCACCCATATAAATGACCGTTATTTACTTATTCCTGAAGTATGTGTGGCATCTGTCAGTCTAGAGAAGACTTGTATCTGCACCCAAAGAGTTATGCCTCGGATACTGATGGCAGTATAGCATTTTGTTATGGCTGTACGGGCTCACATGGGACTGACAGTCTTGATCACAATGAATGCATGTGAAGATGCTCTCCTCTGATGTCGCCTTGTTTTTTCTTTCCATTAAGCATGCTTCTCCCAAGAAGCAATCTTTGTTTCTTCTTTCCTCACTTCAGCCCTCTGTGTAAATAGCATCTCCAGCCTGAAGTAAGTAAATGTTTACACACTTAAATATATATGACTGACGTTTACCTGTCCCTGAAATAAAAATTACCTAAAAAGATTGGCATTCAAAATTCTAATTTTTACCTTGACTCAAACACCAACCTCTGATATCAATGGCAAAGATACTGGTATTTCAACCACAAATCAGAATATGTTTTTGTTTTGTTTTTTTGTGTGTGTTACCTGTGCTTATACAGGGCCTTTTTGAAAAGTATCCAGCTATTTTGAATATGTTGAGAATTCTTTTCATGGTCTTGATGCAATTTGACAACCAATCAGAAAGGACCTTAATGCACATGCATGAACAGAAACTCTTCTATGTGTTTTTGCAGCCAGCAGTGACATGCTGTTGATTATGTTTGTATATAAATGACCAAGGGAGTAGATCAGTGAATTTTCCTGCATGGATTCTTTGCAAAAGAACATTGCATCATCCAGGTCTGACATCTCCACTACAGTCAGTATATAGGTCCCTGTGAGTTCTGGCTATCACTGTTGAAAAGGAGGAAGATTTAAGACTGTAGACAAAATAAAGTAGAGTTCAAGAAAGCAACTGATGGTAATCCCTAAAAAGGACTTGGAACACTGTTTTGAAAAGTGGATAGAAGCATGATTACGAAGAGAGTCCTTTAAAGGGACTAATTGCCATTGTGCTTGATGGGGTATTTTTCTTGTTAATATTTAAGGAGGGAGATCATTCCCAGACAGACCTTATATTCTGAAAATTCTGCTTTAATGCTTTTTGCGTCATGTCAGGCTTATGCCTGCTACTGGTAACATGTAAGACAGTACAACCTGCTGCATGGATTGGTGGTTGGCATCTTAACCAACACCCATACTATATTTCTACTCATAAGGAAGGTAGCATGTCACTGAACATGACGGAAAATAAGACCTGTCAATGGGCAGATGAGCTTCTTATAGGAGCCAATGGCCAACATACATACACACACACACATACATATATATATACAAAATAGATAAATACATACACACATATATATATATAGTGTGTATTTAGGCAGCATTTTTTCATTCATACATGTTTCATTAAATAATATAGACAAGTGTTGTCTATTTATTTTATGTAAATTCTTTTCATAATGTCTGATAAGCTTAATAACATTATCATTAAATGAAGAAAGAAAATCACAATATTGATACATATTTTTTTAATTCAATCTAAGCTTTCGGCTTACATAAGCCATTATCAAAGATGACAATTACATTACAATATATTAAGCAATATATGGACAAGAATGTAATGATAGTCTGTTTCTGTTTACATGGATGATTTCCAAGCAATGATAAACACGTGCATATAAGATGCAGGAAGCAAAAATCACACCACAGCACATGACATCACATGACCACATGAGAGTGAATTCGAGAAGTATTAAGTATGGGAAGCCGTTGGTATAAACCAATGGCTTCTGTTATAAAATATAGACATTTAAGAATATTTGTGGAGATTTCATAGTTTATTTGTTCAGGTTATGTTTCAACTGTTTTATGATATAGCTTCAAGAATTTTCCATGATGCTTGACACTACATTTGAATGAAAACTTTAACATTTTTAGGCATTTAAAACAACATGACTGGCCGCATACACAATTTCCCTAAAATCCTTGTTGAAAACACAATTATACTTAAACATAAAAGCGATAAACAAAAACTGAAAATTCTGAAAATATGTGTGTGTGTGTGTGTGTGTGTGGGTGGGTGTAAGGCTATAATGCAGGTATCAAGCCTTGAATGGCAACCTTCCTAGATATGAAGTCTTAATAAAACACTTGGTGAACTTGGACTACTATGAGTGTCTGAATAAAGACCATCTAACCTTGTAAAACCTTGCCTCAAATCATTATTAAAAAAATCCTTTATCAGGTAGGGCTCACCTTGCTTTGTGCAAGATTAATCTCGGTCATGCCTTAACAAAAATCATGTCTATGTATGTATGTATGTAATATGCTCTTTGTTCATAACATTTTAAGCAGTTTCTAAATGTTAAAAAAAAAAGATGACCTCTGTAAACATCCTCATGATGTGAAAGAATAATCATTAATAATGTTGTTTTTCAGTATCTTTTTACATGGAGTGTGAAAGATGTCTGGTTTTTTGATAAAAGAACAGAGATAATTGAAAAGAATTATCATCTCTAGAGTGTCTGAAAAGGGAAATATTTTATTGAACTTTCATCTTTCTCCTCCTCATTTCAAAAAGATGAATTCTTCCTTTTCAATTGAAGGAAAATTATTTCTCAACTTATTTCCT
The DNA here is from genome assembly GCA_963932145.1 of Acanthosepion lycidas. Lineage (NCBI taxonomy): Eukaryota > Metazoa > Mollusca > Cephalopoda > Sepiida > Sepiidae > Acanthosepion > Acanthosepion lycidas. The sequence goes on from OZ010577.1 coordinate 19,072,071, forward strand.
ACTTTTGAAAATTTAACGTTTGATTTATTTTCTAGCTTTTCATCAGCTGTCAAACTTGCAATATTCCACCTGTGACTCTAGGTCACAGATCATACCCCCAAATAAACTTTCTTTTACAACCCATACTATAGATGACATTTCTGAAGATTTCAATCATAGGGTTGACTTTCATCTTCAGTTTTCAAACAAATATTATTCATGCAGAAAATCTAAGAATAAAAGGAATTTCAACTTCTCTAAAAAGTTGTCTATACAAGTTCCAGTTTCTGTTAATCAATGTACTGATTCACCTAGAAAATATCAAGTGCATGACCACCTTAAAAACATGTCCCCTCGGCTTCTCACAGAACTTCTTCATTTATGCCATCATGTCACATATCCCATAACCCAAATAAGGTCATAGGGACACCAAATGTACTGCAGCTATAGCAGCAGCAGCAGTGTGTCTAGAGCAGTGACTATCAAGCAGGTTCCGAGCAACCCCCTGATGGTTAATGAGGACTTCCAAGGGGATGATGATAGTAAAGTGGGGGTCAGTGTATGAACAACTTACACAATACCAATCAAACCCAATTTATCTCTACTAGAATCGGTCTTTGGTATTTTCTTCTTGAGATGGTTTAATATATTAACTATGTTTTTTGTATTGAAGGTATTTTTTATGTTTTATAATGACTGCCTGGTAGCACTACTTTAATAATATCTTTTAAAGAAATGTCAAACCGATCCAAAAAAGACTGCATCCTGATATTGCTATATTTCTTGTATGAAGCACATGCTCTTTTCATACAACTCCAAGCATAGCTATCTTTGTTCCTTTTATAGGGCACTAAGTTTCTTTGTATTTGAGACAATTCCCTCTCAATTTTAATCATCATCTTTTGTATACAGTACCTTATTAATTGGATATTAGTAGCAGTTATGCATTTTTCTTCAATATCATCAGCTGTATTTAGGCTTGGTATACTTAATATATTATTTACTTGATTCATTGGGTTATTTAAGATAAATATATTAAATATATTTTGGGGGGAAAATTCTGAACCTGATCAGGCTGGTGATAGGAAGAATTTTGAACCTGAGCCAAATTTCTTTACTTTTCATACATTTTGCTTCACATTTTAATTGCCCACATCAGTGCAAGTTTTAAGGTTCAAAGATATTTTAAATGGGGGTTGCTGGGTGTTGTGGCCTGTTAGGGGCCAGAAAGTGAGACATGGAAAGAAGAAAGTAGGTTGAACAAGTATATTGAAATAACAGAAACATATATACAAAATAACAGTGTTATTAGTCAGCAGATAGAAGTGTCCGTCTGAACTGTCAGGTCACACTGCGTCTCGACTGCCTCCTTAGGAAGTCTCACAGGTTAGTATTTATGAAGGAGGAAGAGTTCATTCTAATGTACATAGGTCACCATAACACTGGGGAAGGAAGATTAAAAAAAGAGGATCTCTGGTTGAAAAAGAGTGACGACCTCTGGAGCTCATCAAACTGGTTTTAAATTTAAGAGTTTCATTCTCTTAGGTTGGTTGCCATTTCAAGGCAAGAAAGCTCATTCAGCCTTGCTGATTAACCAATAGCTGTATAGAAAAAGGGATCCATCACTTTCCCAAGACTATTTGCAAACATAATCAGCTCAACTTGAATTTGAACTTGGCTCACTAATTTTTTTTTCCCCAAGTTGCTAACCATTACACTACCCACGCATCTAGATGTGTGGCATGTATATATATTCTTCATTTTCATTATCTAAATAAGAAAAGAGGTTCTGCTAGTGCTAAATTAATTGAAGAGTTCATATGTTCTTCATAAAAAAACATTTTGTCTACAGTCCTCAAATTTGGTATACATACTTATTAGACAGAAGGGAAGAGTTTTAAAACTTTCATATTAGTTCTTTTTCAGTTATATGGTTTTATCTTTAACAAAATTGGCTCTCAAGTGTCACCTTCCACTTACTATAGTCATGGTAGTTTTGTCTAGTTCTGTTGACCAGAAAAATTGGACAGAAGTAGAGATGCTCACCTTTGCACTCTTGTAATCTCCTCAAACATATTCATCAATAGAAAGAGCAAGGAAAGCACTAGAGAAGTTAGCATTAGAGTGGCAGGTAGTAGGAAAAGGTTGGCAAAAGATCTCAGAGGTTCTATCGCAGTCCCTTTTGAAACTCCAATTTAATGACATGGACAGTCCCAGCATCAAAAGCTGTGAGAAGTTTGTGTCTTGGAAAAAATTAACAGCACATAATTCTGAAAAAGAAGATGGACAATTAAAAAGACAGTCTACCTGCTCTTTTTTTGTTGTTTATTTAGTGGCATACCAACTCCTAATAGGTCATTTAATGCTGAAATTTAATTTTCTTGAAGGCATTAGTAATTTTGTTTACAAAAATGCATTTTTTTATGTATTGCTGGTATTTTTCATATTTTTTGACCCCACTTTGGGGGTTAACTATTTGCCCATAGTTTAAATTTGCTCTAACAGGTGCTATCACCCCAGTTCAATGTGGATCAGCAATTAAGAGGTGATACAATGCTCCCCAAAACCTCCTGATCAGAGGCCTTGCTGACAGATGTAGTTTATTGACATACCCAGGATGAAGACAGGATAACTGCCTCCTCAACTATCCTTATCCTAAAACAAACACTGCTTTCTTTTTTTTTTTTCCTTTTTGAATCAGTTAACACCAAGCAAGACAGTAATGCCACTAAGATGCAAGGGGCTACTGGAAGTGAAAGAGAATAAGAAAACTTTAGAAGGAACCAGAAAACCAATCCTAAACAAGGGATAAACCTCTACTCCTGTTCAAAAGTCCAGAGTGGTATTTAAATGGGATGATAAATGAACCTATCTACCAAATCAGCAACATTAAAAAAACAGCCCAAACACATTTCTTATCTCTTATACACATGAATCTCACAAACTATGAAAATACCATTGTCACATTGACAGATGAATGATGCCTGACATCAAATGAGAGCACCTGTGAAAAATTTCAGGATTTTTTGCCTATCTTGTCATTGCTAAGTGCAAGGATCCCATCATGGGATAAGATTTGGGAAGCATTAAATAGCTCAAGATAGACAAAACTCAAATGAATCAATAGCATCTCTTTTGTTTTGTACTTGAAATAGTCACACATGTTAGTACGCTTACTAGTACAGGTCTTCAACAATGGAAGCCAAGAAGCATTCCCCAATGCTTTACCCAGGATATAGTGAAATTGCTATGCAAAAACAACTATCATTCTCTCAAAACAACTGGAGCATGCCAAAATCTATGTCATCTAGCAAATATTAACCCAACAGAAAAATCTTTAGGCATAAGTGTTGATATGTGTGGTAATAAAATAAGTACATCCCATCTCCCCTCTTGCTTGTAACCATCCACTATAATAAAATAAACATTTTCAGTACTAAAGCTGAATTAGTCAAATAAAGCTTCTACAGTGGAGTAATAGAGAGCAGCTCAGATTGAGGAATTGGAGAGCCAAGTTTGAATTCCAGTCGAATCCATTACATTCACTTACATGCTAATATCATTGGGAAAGGTATGAATCCTCTTCTTCTCCCCCCATCTATGGGTAAATAGCAAGACAGACCAGGTTCTAAAGCCTTGGATAGCAACTAGTCTACCGCAGAAAGAAATGACAACCTACTGTGGGAAAAAATCTGCCTTATCAGTCATGTATCAAAAGATACATGATCACCTAAATGTGTATCACGCATGGCACACAACTGACGGAAGCTTCTACTGGGATTTGTTACTATATTATAATATGTACTGAAATAGAAACAAACAAACAATGATGGAGGCAGAATCAGTAACTTTTGACTCCTAACTGTAATCAGGAGTTCAGCATATTGGCAAAGATCTTAGCAAACCAGTTGCAGGCTGTGATGGATTGTCTAACAGCTTGTGAACTGACTTCTGCTGTGAGACCTGGGGCTATCCAAGATACTCTTCATTTGGTGTGTGATGTAATGGAATAACCCATCACTCCCATGAGTGACTGCACTATAGGTAATAAGTACCTATAAAGTCAACTGACTATGGGAAACTTGTAGAGATCTGTTGAGTAAAAACTCTGACTTATTCGAGAACTATTCGACCTTCCAAAGAGCAGCACTCACTACTGGTTTTACAATAACCTTTACTTAGTTATCCACCATGTTGTTCCAGTGATATTCTTATTTTCATGGAATATAACAGTGTGCATGATCACAGAAAGTCTCTGGTTAAACCACATTATATCAATTTAGATCAATCTAAGTTACTTGTCAGGATTAACCATCATTTTTTAGATTCTATTTTCAGGATTTTACTGAACTTTTACACCTGGATACATCTGCTGTCTGCATTTCCTAGAGTTGTGGCAGATGTGAACTGGGTTGGATCAAAACAATAATGAAAATTCATATCTAAATCAGTCTTGGAATAATTGTAAATGAATCACAGAGGTTTTAGATAAGTGAACACATTCTTTTTTATGATTTGTGTTGTTTTTAAAACATTTCAGGCAATCCATTCTCAGGCTTTCTTCAGGGATACAACTCGGTTGGAAAGAGATGGCTTCTTTTTTTTTTCAATAGTGCTATGCAAAAGAGTAGTAAACAGTAATTTTAAACATTAACACTTGTAAAATAAGTTATTTTATTTTCAGAAATACATACAGGCACTGAAAGCCATAGAATGGATCTATTGAAACAAAAAGTTTCAATGGTCTAAAAATTTCTGAGTGATATCTGTTTGCAAAATTATAATACAAGTCTATCAAACTTACATTATTACACCCATGATCCTAGACTAAAGATCAACTTTCTTTTACAACCCATACTCAAGATGATATTTCTGAAGATTTCACATCATAGGAGTTGACTTTCATGTATTTTTGAAAAAATATTACTTGCGCAAAAATATGAGCACAAAAGCAATTTCAGCTTTTGTAAAAATTTGTCTATACAGGTTAGATTTTTTAGTTTCTGTTAAAGAATGTACTGTTTCACCTAGAAAGTGGATGATGTCTTAAAAACCTTTGTCCTTAATTTATCATAGAACTTTTTCACTTGATGATAATGTTTTTATTTTTTGCTTCTTTATTGTTTTATAAATATGCTCGATTGAATATTGCAATGGTTCACTGACCAAGCACCTGAAAAATATACATCAACAATTTCTGTAACAAAATAATTCAATCTCTTTCATTTTATTATTAATATTTCTTTTAATTTCATAAGTCTCATTAGACCTATGAAACTGAAATTGAGTTAGTGCTTCTCTGTAAATAAATTTCAACTTTGTTCTCAAAGCTGGTATTAAAAAATATTTCCAAATGTCTCCTTTTAAACCCCCAAGAATTTTTATTGTTCCATGAAAAATAGTCTCTTCTCTTTCTTGATTTTTGAAATATAATCATTTAATTATAAGAATTATATTTCTTATTAATACTTTTTTGTTTATTAATTAATAATAATTATTATGATTATTATTATTATTATTAAGAATAATTTATTTATAAAACATAGATGTGAAGTTAATACACAAAAAAAAATAAGAAAAAAATGTATTAGAGGTTAGAATGTAAATTAATATTTGATATTCTGGATTTTATCTTGGCTTGAACTCTGATTGCTGATATTGAATTATATAACTATTTCAACTATGAGACAGGATAAAGAGTTTATGTTAAAAAATCTTAACAAGATAGAGCAGATTATTTAGATATCTTGGTCAGGTGATGTATATACAGGTGTATAATTCTCCTGTATATACAGGTGCATAATTCCAAGAGTTTGGACTTTTGAACCAATTCCTTCAATTTTATTTTGTTTTGTTTTTTTCTAGTGGGTTGGGGTTGGCTGTAACCATCTCTCAGAGAATCCATTCTACAGCTGTAGTGTATAATCTGTAAAGAAAGAAAGGAGTTTCATTTAAGGAAATAATTGCAAGTGTTTCCTGTCTTATGAGGGCACATATGATGTACCTGTAACTCAAGACAAAAATTGCCCAGATCCTCAAGCTTTGCCAGTCATCAAAGCATCCACCCCTGACTCAACCCTGTTAATGCAATGGACACAGGCTGCCTGGATGACTGAACAAACTTCATTCAGGCTGTCTCACCTGAAGGAATAATCATGACTAATATACAAATAAAATCAGTCCTTTCATGGAAATATATAACATTCCATTCTCAACAACTCATGTAACATAAGTGATTTCATATATATATATATATATATATATATATATATATATACATATATATATATATATATACATATATATATACATATATACATATATATATACATATATATATATATATATATATACATATATATATATATATACATATATACATATATATATATATATATACATATATATATATATATATATATATATATATATATATACATATATATATATATATATATATATATATATTGCAGTGAAGCATGAAACTGCCAATTCTCATACAATGCTTGATTCCTGTGTTCACACACACACACACACTATTACAATTGATTTTCACTGGGTGCCCTCTTCTTTCAGCCTTGTGCTATATCTAAGCTATGCTTGGAAAATCACCGTATATACAGGGTGTATCAAAAATACTTCTACAAACTTTGGTGGTGCGTTCCACACAGCAAAACAAAGGCAAAAGTTGACATAAATATAGGTCTACAAATATTTCATTTTTGACTTAAGTTTATGGTAAATACAAAATCCAAGATACAATCCAAAAATACTTTTACAAACTTTCGGGGCAGGTTACTGACACCAAAACAAGATAAAATATCCATATAAACATATGTCCTAAAGGCTATTGTTGTACCTCAACACAGCAAACTCATAACAAATGTTTGAAATGTACTCTGCTTTGCTTCTACACACAAATGCACCTGTCAGATTATTGTTGAATGTAATAGAAAGAGCCCCTCTCCTTTTCATTACAATCAGCATTATACATTTGACCATTGTGCATTTGTTTATTTATTTTTGAAAAATAATAATGTAGCATTCGTTGTGTTTTTTTTAAGAATAATGTGATGGATAGTCAGTTAATACAATTAACTGATGATACCATGAGGTCGAAACTAAAGTCATCTATCCTATCTGACCTCGTAATTTTTAAAGTTTAAAGCTCTACATGTTATTTTTACCTTTATTTTTTTCACACACGTGTATTGAGCACTTTTTAATACTACTGTTTCCTGGTCTGATTCAACTCTGACCATTAGCCTTTTCCATACACACACACACACACACACACATATATATATATATATATATATATATATATATATATATATATATATAAAAGTGAACATAGAAGTCAATACTTAGAGGCAACAGTCTGTTTCATGCTAGATGTAATCGTCAGGCCATTGCGTTGATTGCGTCTAGCATGAAACAGACTGTCGCCTCTAAGTGTTGACTTCTATGTTCACTTTTATATTTACACATGCTCTATCTCTGATATTGAGCACTTTATTGCATAAGTATAGCACATCTTAAGACTATATTTCTTCATATATATATATATATATATATATATATATATATATATAGATGGATCAGTAATTACTTTGGTAGGTAAATGTTGATCTGATATGTTTGCATGAAAATATTCAGGGTATGTGATTTTTATACTAGAAGTTACCAAATGCAGGGCTCGAGCGCCACTCAATGGAGAGAGTGACAGTTAAGATGGTAATAATGACAATTATGTGATATGAACAAAAAGAGAAGGTAGTAGGAAGTGAAGATTATGGGGATAAAGGGGATTAGATAATGATTGAGCCTTGACTTGCAGAGGTTAAGATTGCAGTGTTTAGGGAAGCATTTATGCAGGAGTCTGTTCCAAAAGGTGGCAGTTATTGGGAAAAAAGATGTTTGACTGGAGGAAATGAAGATGATTTGACTCCTTGGTTAGTGGCATGACATGCCCTAGTTGTAAATGGTCTGAATTGATGGAACTAAAGTATGACTCTCATCTGAACATTTCTCAGGGAAATATTGATGTAGTGTTGTAACTGTGGGAAAGAGGGTGGGGGGAATGTCTGCTCCTGTAAGGTTCCTGTTGGATTAATTACTTTACCAAGGAAAGATATTTTGCTGAAAAATAAATATTTTGTATATAAAATAAATAGATTTTTCTTTAGATTATTGATTTATTGATCTGTCTATCTATACTGATAATAAATATACAGTTTGGTCCTCACCATTTGGTACAGAGAGTTGTACCAAACAATGCATAACAAAATATATATTATTAATAGTAGTATTATAATTATTTTCTGTTTTAAAAATATGGTTCCATCACTACACGGGAGAATTACCATGTTTCAAAAAAAGAAACTAAAATTTTAAATTTAATTATAAAATTAAATTTAAAATCTATAACTCTATTCCATTCTCAGGTGATTTTTGGAAAAAATAATCACTTAATAATGAAACAGACCTATGGATTTTAAATTTAATTTTATAATTAAATTTAAAATTTTATTTTCTCTTTTGAAACATGGTAATTCCTGTGTAGTGATGGAACCATATTTTTAAAATAGAGAACAATTATAATATTATGCTCTACTGTTTTTGTATTGAGCACTGTTCTTTAAAAATAATTACTAAGAACACCAGATTGTAAATCTTACTGTTCTTTCTTATTATTTTAATATATACACTTATTAATAGTAGTATATATTTTAGCTCCGTTATTTTATAACAAGCACTATTTTATTACCACCAGCACTGTGCACACACACATATATATATATATATATATATATATATATATATATATATATAGATATATATATATATATATATATATATATATATATAGGTCACACCACAACATATTCAACAAGAAGACTTACGCTACATCTTTCTGACCATAACTCAATTAGGTCTCATTTAAATACATATGGAGACCTACCAGACCCTATTTGCAACATACTTGTTGACAATACAAGTATAATAGCATCGTCTACATGTAAAAAAATGGGCTAAAAGTAATGGAAGCCTTATTAATAAAAAAAAAAGACAACACTCAATAATATCAACTATGAACATGGACACCATATCTTGACTGTGTTTGAAAATAAAACATTCTATAATTTTACTTTATTGTGTAGGTAAGTTTGCCTTTAGGCCTTTTTTTCTCTTTATTTTTTCAGTATTGTCAGTTTTATTCAAGACTGTTTTTGGATAAGAGTTTTAGGTTTTGGCAAGTTGTCTGTTGGTTTTACCAATGGTTTTTGTTTTTCTTTTATTTATTTATACATATATATATATATGATTGACAGCAAGTATTAAAAATCCTTGATTTTTCAGTGGTTGCTTGGGTTAGTAAGATATTTTGCTCAAATGCTCACTTACTCACTTTCTTTATCAAACATTATGGCATGCCAGTAGCATCATCTCTAGAACAATACAATATTAAGTATAAGGAAAAGGTGTTTCATGCCTTTATCCGAAAGTGAAAAATAAGCATTAGACCATCTACCCTTCAATACACATTCATATGCACACATACAAACACATGCACACATTATTTATTAAATGTTATAGTTGCAGATGCTTTTGAGTAGACATCTCTGTTTTGGGAATTTTTTGAAAGTTAAATTATTATCTACTATAGTAGATAAGGATTGATTGAATTTGTTTTTTATATATTATCAACTTTTGCAGCTTATTTAAAGCTAGAAAATATTTTTAGATTGTAAGAATGGTGGGGAGATAATAATAATTTATTGATACAAGTTCTACTAATTACCCCATACCTACAAGAGAGGAGGTGGATTCATAACTTTTGCAAGAGAAAGAAATTCTTATTAAATGAAACATTCCTTGTCATAGGAATCATACTTGCATTCCCTTTCTGAGTAACCACCTTCAAATCAAACATGCTTTACCATTAACTCATATGGAACTATTACAGCAAAACAATGCTCAATTAAAGATTTAAAGGGATATCAATTCAAATATATTTACTAAATATAACATTTACAGTAATAAGAAATATATATGCATGCACACAGCCATACAATTTTGTTTTAATCATTTCACCCCAAGCAAGGCAATAAAGCCACTAAGATGCAAGAGGTAACTGAGTGTTAAGGAATATGAGAAAATGAAACATTATTAAGGAGAGAGAATAATAAAAGAATGAGAATTAAGAAAACAGAAGATGTTGATTGATATTGCATTTAAATTTTTGAAGATCAAAGTTGACTAAAAAGAAGAAGCTTGAAGAGAGTTCCACAAGTGAGAAATTCAAGAGAAGAAACTGTTAGCATAGAACATTTAGATATAGAACTGTTAGCATAGAACATTTAGATATAGAACTGTTAGCATAGAACATTTAGCCATTTCAACTGTAAATATATGTTTGTATATTAAATATGTTTGGTGTTAATTTCACTGAAATCAGTTAATATTCTTTCCCTAAAGGTAATTACTGGTGACAGTCTTGGACAAAAAATGTACATTTTTCTTAATAGCTTTGAATGAAAACAGTCAGAATCATTTAGGGTATAGTTTGTTTAGTAGCACTTTATCTGATGTTACCAATCATATTAAAGAGGAGATACAATTACATTCTTCCAGACCAGAATTATGTTTCCACACAAGACTATTTCTGTTAGAGAAGCTGAAATTAAAAACTTTGCTACTATTAGCATTCTTGTGATTTCCTTCATCTTCAGAATTCATCATCTTTCGAGGTTTCATAACAGAATATTTTTATTACTTGCACATATTTTTTAAATTTTTCTATAGTTATTTTCTAAATTTAGTCTAAGACAAGGCTACTATAGAGGAGCACCTGGTGAGAAGTGAATTCACTACATTAGTGAATTTATTCATGGGATAAGTTTGCTGACCTTCACAATACAGTTGGAACCCAGATTATATAATCATAACAGTAATATTAGCCGTTTCCTGATAAGGAAACATTTGTTATTCATTGACCAAATAACCAGTGTTGATTTCAGTGAAAATTTATAAAATTTTTCAAATGTTGCTCTTTTCAATATTGATGGAGGTTTCCTTTCTAACTTTTTGTTTTTGTTTGTCCCGCTACGGGGAACATCAATGTCTTGATTATATCATTATTTTCTCTTCAAGTTACAAGTGCTACCATTTTAATTGTTGCTACTGTTGAAAGTCTACAAGTGATAGGATTTCTGTTATTTGATACAGTTCTTTAATTAGGAATCTGTAATGCCATTTCACAAGGTTTAAAGAAGGATAGTCCTTGATAAAACTTACAGGTTTTATTTCCTGGAAACCATTTTTAACCATTGATCTGAGAATGCAGTTGTATATAACTGACAATTTTGGTATTTCTGAATGAGTTTGGTGCCATGCTGGAATCTAAATGAAAGTCTAAATCTGATGAGACTATTTAAGAACAAGACTCTTGTTTTTAAGTTAATAATTTGCTTTTGTCACAACTTACAGTGTTAAGCAAAGCTATTCCAGTACAGCCTGTTCCTTCAAGACATGGGCTCTCTACAATTTCCTGTCCTATGTAACTCTTAGTAAATTTTGTCTTTTCACTATCTCTCCTAATCACCATTCTGCCAACTATTTACATAAGCTTGTTAGTTTATTCATTGTTTTTTTCTGTCCCTCCTCCCTTTAATATCTCCTGTCAGAGACAAATTTTCTAAACCCTCTTTTCTATTTACGTACCCTAAAAATTTCAACTGTTTCTTTCTGATATTAAAGTAGAAGTGTCCTTTTTGTTTCCGTTTTCTCTAAACTTCATATGACTCCAGTTACATGTGCTACTCATTTCTGCCTGCTGTTGGAAGTGTTCATGAGATGTGACATAAAGCTACATAAAGATTTGAATTCATTACATTTGCAAACTACACTTCATGACAAGATTTTTAACAAACACACAATGCCAAACACCATTATGGAGATAGTTACTAAGTTTACAATAGTCTGGCACAGGGTCACAGTTGTTGTGCACTGAGTAGAAAGGTCCACTTGAGATAGGTTACAGCTTAGGCAGATACATGTGGAAGATATTGGTTAAGCCTAGTCTTGAATAGGTTAATAGTGTAGTGTGATAAGGGAAGCAACCTTCTGGAAAGCCAGTTCCACAAGTTGGTTAGTGCGAAGAAGCTACTTGAGTGGAAACTTACATCTCACCAGGGAAATATGAAAGGAATATGATGGTAGTTTGGTAAAATTTG